>JBBPBX010083828.1:0-15435 GCA_038048925.1 Garcialebias charrua
TATATATATATATATATATATATATATATATATATATATATATATATATATATATATATATATATATATATATATACAGGTAGTCCCCGATTTACGAGCGAGATCCGTTACAACGAGGCGCTCGTAAACCGGAAATCTCGTAATTTGGAACGGCCGCCACGCTTCTCGTAAGTCCGGAATTTCGCTCGTAAATTGGAACGGTTTTGCTAGCGCGACTACGAACACTCGTTTTTCATCGAAAAACTGCTTATGAGTGCATAAAAATGATCGGAAACGTGTGTCCACATGTTTAGCTAACGAACTGTGGTGAAAAAACACAGGAAAACTCAGTATTTTTTGCGTTTTTTCCAATAATTCGCCAGCTCGTAAGTCCGGAACCTCGTAGATCAGAGCGCTCGTAAATCGGGGACTACCTGTATATATATATATATATATATATACATATATATATATTATTATTATTACCTCTATACCAATATCAACTACCTCATACATATACTGTGTACATTAACCTCATATGCTGCTTTGTCACTCTTTTACAAATGTCAAATGCCAGAACCTTCATTTATTTTATAGATATACTTTATACTTTTATACTTCTACGTAAAAGCTCAGGACAGTATTACACTATTTCATTTTATGATTATGTTTATGAAATGTTGGTGTTTCGTGTTGGTGAAACTTTTTATACTTTTACATGTATACTACTATGCAAAAACTACTATGCATAAACTCAGGACAGTACGGTACTACACTTTTATTATTTCATTTTCCATCCATCCATTTTCTTCCGCTTATCCGGGGTCGGGTCGCGGGGGTAGCAGCCTAAAGCCCCTTTTCCACCGGTCGGCTCGGGTCGGATGTTACGTCATATGTGCGTCGCAGAGACCCCCTTTCATCCTTTTCCACCGGATATTTCGAGCGGAGCCGCGCGAGATTTCCTGAGATTTTCGGGCTGCTTTCAGAGGGGTACTGAAGCGAGCTCACCCGCTCCGGAAGTAGGAAGGAGGAGACGAGAGCTGTTTTTACGGAAGCGAGGGACGCGATCACTGCAGGACTTTTACATGATAAACACGGTAAAAACAATTATTATTTTTTAAATTTATAGCAAAGATGGGTCTTCAGCTGAACGTGTCCTTAATAAAATCACGTACTGCTCAAAACTGCAGGATTTTAAAAAAATAGGTTCGCCACGAGCAACACGCGGCGCGCGGGCGGCTTTATGTCTTTAAATGTAGCTCAATGAACAGATATAAAATATATTTCATAGCTGACTTTAATAGTACGAGGGCTCCTGAGCTTAACCACGCTTTAATATTGTCACGTATGGTCAAATGTGCTGCATTTAAAGTAGTTTCGCTTTGACTTTTTCCAAAACCTGTGTTTGCACAACGAAAATAAATTATAAAAATTCGAATTTTATTTCAAATAACTCCAACAGGATACATTTCGTACAAGCCCAAAACCAGAAAAGTTGGCACGTTGTGGAAATCGCAAATAAAAACAGAATACAATGACTTGCAAATCTTTTTCAACCTATATTCAATTGAACACACTGCAAAGACCACATACTTAACGTTCGAACTGGTAAACTTTGTTATTTTTTGCAATTATTAGCTCATTTGGAATTTGATGCCTGCAACATGTTTCAAAAAAGCTGGCACAAGTGACAAAGAAGACAGAGAAATTTGAGGAATGCTCATCAAACACTTATTTGGAATATCCCACAGGTGAACATGCAAATTGGGAACAAGTGGGTGCCATGATTGGGTATAAAAGCAGCTTCCTTGACATGCTCAGTCATCCACATAGAAGGATGGGGCGAGGGTCACCACTCTGTGAACAAATGCGTGGGCAAATTGTCGAACAGTTCAAGAACAACTTTTCTCAACGAGCTATTGCAAGGAATTTAGGAATTTCACCATCTACGGCCCGTAATATCATCAGAAGGTTCAGAGAATCTGGAGAAATCACTACACGTAAGGGGCAAGGCCGAAAACCAACATTGAATGCCCGTGACCTTCGATCCCTCAGGCGGTACTGCATCAAAAACCGACATCAGTGTGTAAAAGATATCACCACATGGGCTCAGGAATACTTCAGAAAACCACTGTCAGTAACTACAGTTCGTCGCTACATCTGTAAGTGCAAGTTAAAGCTCTACTATGCAAAGCAAAAGCCATTCATCAACAAGATCCAGAAACGCCGCCGGCTTTGCTGGGCCCGAGCTCATCTGAGATGGACTGATGCAAAGTGGAAAAGTGTTCTGTGGTCTGATGAGTCCACATTTCAAATTGTCTTTGGAAACTGTGGACGTCGTGTCTTACGGACCAAAGAGGAAAAGAACCATCAGGACTGTTATAGGCGCAAAGTTCAAAAGCCAGCATCTGTGATGGTATGGGGGTGCATTAGTGCCCAAGGCATGGGTAACTTACACATCTGTGAAGGCACCATTAATGCTGAAAGGTACATACAGGTTTTGGAGCAACATATGCTGCCATCCAAGCGACGTCTTTTTCATGGACGCCCCAGCTTATTTCAGCAAGACAATGCCAAGCCACATTCTGCACGTGTTACAACAGCGTGGCTTCGTAGCAAAAGAGTGCGGGTCCTCCCCTGGCCTGCCTGCAGTCCAGACCTGTCCCCCATTGAAAATGTGTGGCGCATTATGAAACGTAAAATACGACAACGGAGACCCCGGACTGTTGAACAACTTAAGCTGTACATCAAGCAAGAATGGGGAAGAATTCCACCTGAAAAGCTTCAAAAATTGGTCTCCTCAGTTCCCAAACGTTTACTGAGTGTTGTTAAAAGGAAAGGCGATGTAACACAGTGGTAAATATGTCCCTGTGCCAACTTTTTTGCAATGTGTTGCTGCCATTGAATTCTAAGTTAATGGTTATTTGCAAAACAAAATAAAGTTTCTCCGTTCGAACATTAAATATATTGTCTTTGCATTCTATTCAGTTGAATATGGGTTGAAAAAGATTTGCAAGTCATTGTATTCTGTTTTTATTTGCGATTTGCACAACGTGCCAACTTTTCTGGTTTTGGGCTTGTATATGAACATGTTGTGATCACACTAGATTTTTTTGAAAAATATCAGCTTTGTGGTTTTTGATAGAATTGATAATATGTGATACAAAGTAGAAAATAATGGACGTAGGTTGACACATTTATGTCTATAAAACATTGAATTTTATTTCAAATAACTCCAACAGGATACATTTCGTATATGAACATGTTGTGATCACACTAGATTTTTTTGAAAAATATCAGCTTTGTGGTTTTTGATAGAATTGATAATATGTGATACAAAGTAGAAAATAATGGACGTAGGTTGACACATTTATGTCTATAAAACATTGAATTTTATTTCAAATAACTCCAACAGGATACATTTCGTATATGAACATGTTGTGATCACACTAGATTTTTTTGAAAAATATCAGCTATGTGGTTTTTGATAGAATTGATAATATGTGATACAAAGTCTTTATTGTGTTCTTCTTCTAGTGGTGGCTAGTACTGTAGTAAATAGCTTGAGGAACACTACTGCCACCATGTGGTAAGACGAGTAGGATTCTGGACCCCGCCCACAGAAGGGGTACAAAAAAGCTGTGGAAACAGAACATAGATGTGACCCGACCCGAACTGAGCCGACCTGAGCCGATCCAACCCGAGCCGAGCCGAGCGGTGGAAAAGAGGCATAAGTAGGGAGGCCCAGACTTCCCTCTCCCCAGCCACATGGAGCAGCTCCTCTGGGGGAATCCCAAGGCGTTCCCAGGCCAGCCGAGAAACATAGTCCCTCTAGCGTGTCCTGGGTCTTCCTCTGGGTCTCCTCCCGGTGGGACATGCCCGGAACACCTCACCAGGGAGGCGTCCAGGAGGCATCCTAACCAGATGCCCGAGCCACCTCAATTGGCTCCTCTCGATTTTATGCTTGTTTATTAAATGTTTTAGTGTTTAAATGGTTACTGTTGCACCGAGAGACTGAGAGAAATGCAATTTCAATCCTGTGTATGTCCTGTACATATTGCAGTTTTGACAATAAAGTTGCCTTTGACTGATTCTTTGTACAGTTCTAGTAGATGATGTTTGAATGGGTAAATGAGGACACAGATTGTGTTTTAAAGAGCTTTGAGTTTCTTGATAAGATAGAAAGGTGCTTTCACTTTAGTCAGTGTGTTTGTGAACTGCAGTAAATGTGAGCCTCTGTGGTACAATATATTTGATATACTGTATCCGGTTTTATTGTGAAAGGGTCAGGGGGTTGTTTCCGGGTTCACGAAGAAAGACGTTCTCTAAGTTGTTCTACAAAGTGTCGCATTGAATCCTTGTGTAAAAACACGACAGCCTCCACTCAGAAACGTGAACAGAGAGGCGGAGACATTATTAAATCAGCAGTTTATCATATATCGCTAAAGACACGGTCAGTCTCAGCTGTGGAACACAACGGCTAAAGCGTTAGCCATCTTGTTAGCCGCTAAGGACCGTATCTCTAGCGATATTATGATGAACTGCTGATTTATTAATGTCTCCACCTCTCTCTGCGGTGCACGCACGACTAAGATCCTACCCTGAGGCTCAGATCCGTGGTTTGTTTTAAGGAAGCAGCAGCTGTAAAAACACTTGGTTCTGTCGTTTCATCATGCTCCACTCCGCTGTTTAAATGGTGAAAAAGATTCGTAGTTCCGACCTTTCGTCGGGATTATTTTCAGCATCGTCTACAAAAATATTTTTTTTGCCCTCATCTGACAATTTAAATCCAAACTAGCTCAGAAAGAAAGAACATTGTTTTTCCCCTCAGCAGCTAGTGGCTCTCTTCATATCTGCCATGTTTACTTGTGCTGAAAGGCTCCGTGGCTCCGCCCTCCTGCAGCCTGGAGGAAGGAGGGGCTGGGTCTGTGTTCAGTGAAGGAGAAGGAGGGGGGCGAGTGGGAGAAAGCTGACAGCAGGAGGATTCTCGATATAAATGATATGGTCTCATCTTATATCTCTTTAGAAAAAATCTCAATATTTTAAAAATATCGATATATCGCCCAGCCCTAATATACAACACGATGTGTGTGTACAGGAAAAATTTGGACCAAAGTTTTTTTTTTTTTTTATCAAAAAGAAAATAACACAAACAGTATAACAAGGCATACAATACACATAAACAATAACAGTTGAAAAGACAATTAAACTAAGCAGAGAATTATTAATAAAGTTCTAAACGGCAGCATAAAAAAAGAACAATTTGAGAAACATAGCACAAAATTAAATTGCGTGTGCAAGAGGAGTTTCAAGTTTTATGATAAGCTAATAATATATTTGTATAAGGACTGTGCTTTTGGGAGTTTGCAGCGTTTAAGTACATCCTTAAATATATTTACTTCACTTAAAAAAATACAAAATAAGGGAGAAGTTTTCAAGTAGAAAAGGAGTTTCTACTTTGGTCCAAATTTTTCCTGCAGGTGGCGGTAAAACAACGGCTGCTAATAAAACCCACGAAGAAGAAATCCGCTCTGGAAGCTGGAGTAAACAAGGCAAGAAACAGAAAAGAGAAAACGTTGCGTTTGATTCCGGTTCTGTTGTGTCTCTGGTCTGTTTTGTATTGGTTAACTGGACCCGAGTTCGGACTCGGTTGGACTCTGGGTTCGTGTCCTCTGGACCCATTTTGTCTCCGAGTTTCAGCGGAGCAAAATAATGGAAGCTAACAAGGTGAGCTTCCCCCTCTTTTTGGTAAAATTCTTCTTGGGCTGCCTGTGCAGCGGTTTCTCCTTGTTGTGACAGCGGCTTCATGCCCCCGCGTCTCCACTGCTCTCGAGTTTAACAACGCGGGCACCCGGGTGACCCCAAGGACCATTTGAGGTGCCCTCGGACATGTTCTAAAAATAGCACAACTCACTACTAAGCTGCATTTAAAATTTCATTTTATTCAGTTGTTATTCTTTTTTTGTATTTATATATATTTTAAAATGTCTATCTTAAAAATATGTTCTTAAAACATGTTTATTATCCTTTTTTTTTTCAATTTACGCTTTGTTATGTCCGAAGAGTTAAACTGGTGCCCTTTGTATGACTCCGTACCCACAAAGTAGCTCTCAGTTTCGAAAAGGTTGGTGACCCCTGACGTAAAGCATGTGTCGCAAACCCGCGCGTGCGTCAAACACAAAGCAGCGCCGTCATGTCGCTAAACCACAATATGAAGCTTCTTTGCGTCGCAACGCAAACAGTTATTTTTTTATTCTTATTTATCACGATAGACGATAGAAGGAAAGTAGCACGATAGACACGTTTCTATCGTCCCAACGATATATATCGTCATATCGCACAGCCCTAGTCTCATCATTAGTTTGATTGATTGACTGATTGATTAGTTTGAACAGTTTTGTAAATGTCTTACCCTGTCGTAGCAGAGGAGGGTGCAGAAGTTGGGTGTTTTCTGTTGGTGGACCAGCTCGACAAAGCGTGCACAGTACACGGCATCGATGGACGAGAAGATGCAGCGAGGGAACAGACAGAGCTGCAGGAACTTTGTGATGGTCTCGTTCTTGGTGGATTCTGTCATTAAATATTAAAAATAGATCAGAAACAGACCCAGCTGATCATGTTACTCTTCCAACACTGATTTGATGACATGCTGCTAAACAAAGTCTTATTGTCGTAAAACTTTACATGTACACTGTGTCTTTATTTTTATTTTTTAATTATTCATTCATTTCAGATTTAAAACAAGAAAAGAAATTACAAATCACAGTAAAGAGAAACAAGGAAAAAAATCTAAAATGAAAGGTAGCAGAAGAAAAAAAATCTCATCATATCTGCCCCTTTAAAAAAAACAAATCAGTTGAAATAATCAATTCAAAACAATGATCATCTTTAAATAATATAACAAAATAAATAACTCATCACACGTTTACATTTCTAGTACATTTCGTATTAACAAAAATGTATATATATATCTCTTCAACAATTTAGTCTTAATAATTTAAAAAATATATATAAATAGACTTCACCTCTTTTACATCGTTCTCCAAATTATTCCAGATACTTATTCCTTGTATAAATAAATAAATAAATTAATGTCACATTTTTGTCATCTGTGTATGTTTCCCATACAAGACAAAATTTGTCTCTGCATTTAACCCAACCACCACCAGGTGGTGCAGTGAGCAGCCATAGAAAGCGCCCGGGGAGCTGGGGAAATAGGTGTGCACTCATAAGCCGCTTACGCATTGGCCGGCCCTCCCCGGCTCTCCCAGCTTCTAACCCGGGTTCGGCGTCTTCGCATTTACCTTTTCCGCCCGGGATCCACCCTTGTTCTGGAACCATCTTCACCGTGGTTCTTATCGGGCCGAGCCCGACAGGGCTAGTTTCAGCTCTCATTTGATTCGTTGTTTGCAGCAGGGGCGGGACTCATTCAAACAACCTCAGCGCGAGGGTTGAATTTCATTCAAATTTAACTACAGAAACGAGAAACCCCTAAAACAATTGTTAGCTGAATTAGTGTTTCTGAGTTAAATTTTTGTTAATAACTGATCACAAATCAGCTTATGTTACAACGTAAATAACACGAAGCGCACACCCATTTCCGCCTTTCAGCGCGACCTGAATGTCATTAAACAGCATTAAACAATAACTAATATTGTCTAACTGTTGCGCGCAGCCAGGGTTTTAAAATATAACGAATAATCTCTAACTTTTACGTGCAGCTAAAATGTCAGGAGGAGTGATTGCTATATGGGCAAGTTGGACACCTGAAAATTCAGTCTGTTCGGATAGCTCAACGAGTAAATGCGTTAACGTTTTGACCGGGAGAAGTGGGTTCGCTTCCAGCCTGGGACAAAGTTATTTTACTTTTTTTTTCTCTTTATTCACATTTTCTTTTAAATAAAAAGGAGTTTGTTTGCAAACTCCTTTTTATTTAAAAGAAAATGTGAATAAAAAGAAAAAAAAAGTAAAATAACTTTGTCCCAGGCTGGAAGCGAACCCACTTCTCCCGGTCAAAACGATAACGCATTAACTCGTTGAGCTATCCGAACAGACTGAATTTTCAGGTGTCCAACTTGCCCATATAGCAATCACTCCTCCTGACATTTTAGCTGCACGTAAAAGTTAGAGATTATTCGTTATATTTTAAAACCCTGGCTGCGCGCAACAGTTAGACAATATTAGTTATTGTTTAATGCTGTTTAATGACATTCAGGTCGCGCTGAAAGGCGGAAATGGGTGTGCGCTTCGTGTTATTTACGTTGTAACATAAGCTGATTTGTGATCAGTTATTAACAAAAATTAAACGCAGAAACACTAATATATATATATCCAGCTAACAATTTTTTTTTTGCCGAGTCTCCTCTCTTAAAACACGAACACTCCACCCACGTGAAGAGAGCACCCCACCCACTTCCAGAGAACTGCCCACCCACTTCAAGGCGGCTTTGCGGCAAATGCGTAATGAACGCGGGTGGCCCAGAGACACCCAGGGGAGCTCCGGGCCATTGAGGGCTGGCCAATGCGAAAACGGCTATAATAGACACCCCAAGGTGTGCAGTGGCCGGGGTTCGAACCTGGGTCTTTCGGGTCCCAAGTCGGCTGCCCTGCCTCTACACCATCTATTGATGTAGACAGACTCTTTAAACTGGTTCTGTACTTAAGATTTTACAAAAATGTCTGTTCCCTTTAAATTATAACAACTCTTCCTTTTTACAAAAAGTGTTTGAATGTTTGGAGGTACCGTAGTATAGAATTCTGAGCTTTATACATTACTAACAGAATATTATAGTCCACCAAATCATAAAACGTCAATAGTTTCAGTTGATGAAATAATATACTTGAAGGATGACTGTTATACTTTCTTGTAATAATCCTTATACGGTAGCTCTTTTCTGTAGAATGAAAATAGGCTTAGTAATGGTTTTACACGCCTTTCCCCATACATCAACACAATAAATTAGATGCGAGACTATGATTGTATTTTACAGCAGATACAAGGCTTTGCTATTTAATAAATCTTTAACTTTGTAGAGCACTGCAGTGGCTCTAGAAATTTTAGTTTTTACAGAATTAACGTGCTGTTTCCATGCTATTAAAAAGAACTGTTTGCAAATCTCATTCATCGCTCTTCATTATGACACTTACTTGCTAATAACCAGTTGTCTTTCTCTAGTTTGAGGCGGTACAGAACTCTTTGGACGTGCTCCGTCTGCTTCTTCTCCTCTTCCTGGAGTTTCTCCTGCAGGGCAGTGCAACGTTCTTTCTCCTTCTTCTTCTTATTTAAGGGCTTAATGTAAAGAGGGCAAAAATTACATCACATATTCCTGTTTGCAGGCACTTGTTCTTATACACACTAGTGTCAAATCGTCTCCTCCTCCTCTGTACCGACAGGTTTATAAGCCGCGTGGAGACAGAATTACTACTCACCGTCTCGGGGTTATCCTCGATGGCCTTGATCTGGACCTTGAGCTTGTTGACCTCACGATCGTAGGCAGCTTGTGGCACTACCAGGTCATACATAGTGAGTGACCAGAAGGTGGTGTAGAACTGAGGTCGAATATCGTCCCACACCCTGGAAGGATGGAGGGAGACCACGGCCTCATGGACTGGTGTCATCACCTGCTCACAGGCCGCCACATACTTCTGCGCCTTCTGCTGCTGCCGGTTGCCCTTTTCTGATTTTTTCAGCTCATCATACTTTGACTGTAAGTAGAGAACATAAAGTAATCAGTAATGTATACCATTTGACCTTGAGTTATGACCTTGACCTTAGAGCTGGGGTGATAAAAGGATTATGTTATACACTGTCTAGTGGTACAAATGTGTGTCATGTTTCATTAAATTATCTTGAGCAGATCAGATGTGACTGGTCGAGCAAAGACTTTAACTTAGCAGAGACATCCAGTGATTTGACAGCTTCACTAAAATCTGTGCAGTGGTTCATGAGGAATTTTACAAACAGAAAACTCTGAAGGCAAAGTTTAAAGCAATTATTTAGAGTAATAAGTTAGAGCTCAGAGAATTTGTTGGGGGAGTGCTAAATACTTTTTCTCACAGCAAACTAGTTGCATGAAGACTTGGCAATAGTTTTTTACGCTGGACGGATGATATTTAATTACTATTAGAAACGGTCCGCAGGCCACAGCCGCCCGCTGGCGTTTTGCACGCACCAACACTACATTCCCCACAATGCAACGGTAGTAGGGGTGGGGCCGATCCGATCCGGAGTCATGTCTCATGAACCCAGAGTAACAAGACCCGCCTCACGTCACATTCAGGAAATCCATTTCATAGTTTGCAGCCAGCTACAGTGTGCGGACTGAGTGAGTAGCACTTTAGCTAACAGCTAGCCAACATTTCATCGTAACATGTCCGCTGTGTGGAAGTATTTTACACTTAACACCGCAAGACAGCAACGTTCAATATCTGCAGAGTCATAACGCCACATTAAACTGCGGTCAAGTTAGTTTTACGTTGGACATTCAAGCTTTGGGGCTTCAGTGGGATGCCACTCTCGCTGAACAGAAACAGGGAGACTGACCGCGGCCAGCTGCGTCCAGTCCGACCCGCTGTCTGACCGTCTCGTAGGAGGGACAGGCTGAGAGTAGCTGACCGAAATCAGAGCGCCTGCCCCGGATTGAACAATAAAAACACACCGCTGAAGCCACAGAGCTCAAATTATCACAGAGAAGTTGCTAAACTTCATCATAATTAATGACCAACAGCTATCAGCTGTAGAAAATGAAGGATTTCACAGCTTGATACTTGCAGCCAACAGTAAACAATCATAAAAAAGCATACTGTATTAATTAAAAATCATAAGAAAATTGCTTTCTATGGCTGCTCACTGCACCACCTGGTGGTGGTTGGGTTAAATGCAGAGACGAATTTCGTCTGTGTATGGGAAACATACACAGATGACAGAAAAGGACATTATTATTATTATTATTATTAAAAAACAAAACGAAACATAAACAGCTACATTATAAAACAATGTAAAATACTAAAAGCAGGAACATGTCTGTGTTGATTTATGCCATGAACTTAGCAGATGTAAAGCTATTTAATATTTTATTTAATTCATTTATTCATTAATTTAAAAGAGACAAAATAAAACAAATTCCTCAAAAAGAAAACATTGAATGAAAAGAGTGCAGAAAGAAGAAAAAAAAAATCTTATATCACCCCCTTATAATGAACATTGAACCAGTCCGGCCCTTGGCTTGTAGCAAATTTGTTTTTTTGGCCCTCTGTGTATTTGACTTTGACACCCCTGGTCTAAACTGTCTAAACGACATTAAAGCTTCAGTATGTAGCTTTTTTTATAAACATATTTCTTCACTCTGTCACTACCTCCTGACAGACTGATGTTAGCCAGGTAATCTCTGAAATTTAAAAAAAATATTGTCCCCTTGCTTCTCCAGGTGGTAAATAAGCATTTCTAAAAAGAAAAGGTGACACGCCATTTTCCAGCCAATAAAAACAGAGTTTGTAACCAGCCAATAAAAACAGAGCTTGAATTTGAATCAGCCAATAAAAACAGAGCTTGAATTTGAATCAGCCAATAAAAACAGAGCTTGAATTTGAATTTGAGCAGACCATGGGAGAGCAGAGCCATATATGGCTCTGAGGGGGAGGGATCAGAATACTTTGCCTGTTGAATTTTTTTCTAAGTGCTGCAGTTCTACAGAAACTGCAGACTGAACCTTTAAAGTCTGGTTAAAACAAAATTTTCTGAATTGAAATGAAAATAAAACAGAAGTCATCAGCTTTGGTAAATGTAACACCCTTAATATTCTTGGCCCCTTGGCTTCATACAGCCACTCCAATGTCAGGAATCTGGGAGTTATTTTTGATAGTGCTTTTAAATTAGACAAACAGATAAATGCAGTTGTTAAATCCAGTTTCTTCCAGCTAAGACTCACTGCCAAGGTGAAGTCTTGTCTTCCTTTCAGAGACCTTGAAAAGGTGATTCATGCTTTTATAACCTCTCGTTTGGACTATTGTAATTCATTGTATGTTGGTTTTTAGACAAATCCTCTTTGCATCGTTTACAATCTGTCCAGAACGCAGCAGCTCATCTTTTAACTTCAACTAAAAAATATGAACACATAACCCCTGTCCTGGCTTCCCTCCACTGACTCCCTGTCCACTATCGGATTGATTTTGAGACTTTATTGCTCGTTTTTAAATCTTAAAATGTCTGGCCCCGTCATATTTATGTGATCTTATTAACATCTACACTCCAGTAAGAGCACTCTGGTCTACCAACCAGTTTCTCTTAGATGTCCCCAGATCCAAACTGAAGTCCAGAGGTGATCGGGCTTTTGCGGTTGCTGCTCCAAAGCTGTGGAACGGTTTACCTGAGAATTTAAAGACCACTCAGACTGTTGAGACTTTTAAATCTTTGCTCAAGACTCATCTGTTTTACTTGGCATTTGATCCACGCAAAGTCTGAGAACAAATTTTGAGCAGATTTTATTGTTGTTGTGGGTTGTATTTATTGCTAACTTTATTATGTTTGAGTGGCACTAGATGCATTTTTACTCTTTTTTTATCTGTCTTAACTGTAAAGCACTTTGGTCAGCTTCTGTTGTTTTTATATGTGCTATATAAATAAATTGACATTGACATTAATTCATTCTACACTGTGTTTTAATATTAAAGTGTTGTTGCTGTTTGGATGAGTGTGCTCCAAGGCAACCAAGTCTACTAACCAAAATCTGATGAGCATACATTGGGCGAGACAAGAAGAACGCAGCGTCATGTGGAGTATGAAACTGGTTACAAAGAACATCAATGGAAGGAACTCGTTTGATGTAATCCTCTGTACTCAGGTTGGAGGCCAAAAATCCACCAAACTGCACCAGAGTGTCATGACACTGCAGACAGAAAGTTCATCAACAAAAATCTGTGCTTTTATTTTCTTTAGTGTGTGAAATATGTCAACGGTGCATACCTGGTCGTAGAGGTGGCCGACAAGTTTAAGATGTTTTTCTCCCCCCTCCAAGAAAACCACCCCGTTTCGTTGCTGGGCCATAAGTAAACACAACGGAAGGGCAAGCTCATGGTCCAGAAGTGCATCCTTCAGACGCTGTGAAGACTTCTTTGTGTTCCTGATTTGTCCGAAGTACCCCCCCTGTGAACACAGCCACGGTTAAGATGAAGTGACTCTGACACTGGTGAAAATTAGGAACTCACAGCTGGATTAGACTGAAGCGTTTATACCTCAGCTTTGAGTTGCTCTCCTCCGGTCATGGCTTCTAACTGTTCTGAGGTCATCTCATCTGTGATCTCAATGCCAGCCATTTTCTGCACCACTTCTTTCAGAATCAGCAGGTCAAAACTGCAGAAAATACAGGGCTGTATCAACACTAACCACGAGCAAAGAGAGGTCTACAAAATATGCACAGAAGAGTAAGATGACATGATGAAAGGCAACAATCATGCACTCTTCCCCACTCACATTTAATGAGTTTAACTTGTGGAGGTTCTTCTTTTCTTTAACAGTAACTGCATGAACTTTAATGTCATTTTCTTTACTTGAAGTGTTTTAGAATAATGCCCTTCAGCAGTTTGTTTAAAATGTGAAATGCAATGTGTGTAGCAAGCTAATGTATTTTTTATGTGAACAAGCTGATGTCCCCCATCGCTGAGGCATTTAAATAGTGAATGTTTGTTGTTTTCCAGATGAGTGTTTTTCTGGACTGGAATTAAACAGAGAATGAATGTAAACCTTAATGTTTTCAGTGCAAGATATTCAAGTGGTGAGGAGTTATACTGTGAAGAACAGAGAGAGAGTTTTTGTTTGTCTGAGGTGCCGCAGACTGGAGGATCAATTTTATCCACCAGACCCAATGGCGGAGCCAGGGGGTGGCCAATGGTGGCAAAGGCCTCGATATAATAATCTTCGGACATTTAAGCAAACGACTTTTAAGCAATATAAAAACTAGAAAGCAGTTTCCTCAAAGGACTGGGGTGACTGTGTGTGTTTCTTTTACTTGCTCTCACTTTTACACTCACACACACACACACATATACCGGGTATATACTGTATATACAGCCACACGCCAAAATGGGAGATGACATTGCTTATTTTTCACGTTATCCAGCTCACAACACGGACGAACGGTAGTTCCAATTTCCCCTTTTCACTGTGATGGGTGACAATAAACTGTGTGCACCTTGTACTCATAACTCAAAACTATAAATCTATAAACTGTGTATTTCAAAACTATCCAAGCAGTAATAACAATACATTTCACTCTGTGGTTTCTGAATTGTGCGAACTATCAAGACAAATGATCATATGGAGGTTAAATCAGTTTTTAGAGCTACTTACCTCTTCCCAGCTTTTAATTGATTGGTAACATACTGAAGGAGGCCCGCCAACTCAATCGGGTATTTTCTGAACACGGCCCCACACAGACTGGCCAGGCCTAGGTTGACAAGAACAGATGTGTGTTAGTTATTAAAACATCAAACATTTAGTCTGGTTTTATGATAAATGATGCAGCCATCAGAAAAGACTAACTTTGAAGCCACGAGGAGATGGTAGTGTCATCATGTTTCATCTTCTCCTTCTCAGGATTGGCCAGAGCTTCAATGATGCAATCTGAAGCCAAAGTTAAATGGAATAACACAGAAGAGGAGACCCACTTTACAGTAAACTTACACCATACTACCTCCAGCCTCTCTCTCTCTCTCTCTCACACACACACACACACACACTTAGGAGCATAAAGTGCAAGGATACAGGCCAGGACATCATAGTTGAGCGACGTGAGGTATTTCAAAGAGTCCACCACGGGAACAATGAGGTTGTCGTACCACTGGATCTGAGACAGCATCTGACATACAAAAGACAACAGAGAGGACGAGACATTAATATCTCCATGGAATACACCTGACAAGCTGACGCTTCATCACATATCAGAGTTATGCCAATACTGAGATGAGATGTTCAGCATAACATCGTCCATACTGAAAATATAAACTGAAGAGCTGCTATAAACAAAATAAATTGCATCCACTGATGTGTAAAGTTCTGATAATTGGCACAGCAACACTTTGCTCAGGTTGTAAAGATTACACAAGGTTTTCTGCATCTTTCACACCATGTCTGATGTCAAATTTTAATGAGTTTTTAACAGATGAGTTTTATTTCGACTGATGGATTCCTCTACAGAAAAAGCAAAGTGCATTATGTGCTATCCATTTTGCTTGCAGAAACTCCAAATTAGCTTGCAGTTTGCCTCCATCATTCAAGCTGAAAAGCATGCATGTTAAGCTGCCTTCAGCCCCATGCTTCCCTTTCAAAACAGATTTGTAATCTCAGTGGGATTTGCCTGGTTAAATTACAGGTTAATAAATAAATAATGAAAATGATTAGAGTTAACTTTGCTTACATAGTCAAAGAGGATGGTGGGATTGCTGTGGCTGAGTTTGCCAATC
>JBBPBX010083830.1:0-15435 GCA_038048925.1 Garcialebias charrua
AAGATTGTAGCTGCTCGTCCTCTTTACAAAATTAATTTGAACATTTGAAGGCAGTACATTATTATGCGCTCTATACATCACCAACAAAATGTTGTAATCAACTAAATCATAAAACTTTAGCAACTTGAGTTGTTGAAACAATACATTCGACGGATGACAGTAAGGCTTTCTCGTAATTATTCTCACAGCTCTTTTTTGTAAAATAAAAATAGGCTTCGTGATGGTTTTACACGCCTTTCCCCAAACTTCAACACAATAAATTAAATGTGGAACAAAAATTGCATTATACAACAGATACATAGCTTTATCATTCAAAAAATCTTTCACTTTGTAAAGCACCGCAGTAGACCTAGATAACTTAAGTTTAACTAAATTTATATGCTGTTTCCACGACAGTTTGTCATCAATAACTACCCCCAAAAACTTCACCTCGCTTACTCTGTGAACTTCAACACCATTAATTTTAAAAGAAAAATCCAAATTATTCTTTTTATTACTAAATAACATATAATTCGTTTTATCCAGGTTTAATGATAATTTGTTCAATTTAAACCAAGATTGTAGTTTAACAAACTCCATTTTTAACAGCTCAGACATTTGATTTAAATCACTACCAGAATAAAAAAAAGTTGTATCGTCAGCAAAGAGAACACATTTTAAAAGTCCAGACACCTTCACTAGATCATTCACATACAAAATAAACAACTTAGGTCCAAGTATTGAGCCTTGTGGGACACCACATGTGATCTTGCAGAGGTTTGAACGTATACCGTCAATTTGTACAAACTGTTGTCTATCTTTCAAGTAACTACGCACCCACTGTAGTGCTTGTCCTCTAATACCATACTTTCAGACATTGACGAGTACAATTGAGGCAGTTTGTCTCACAATGGCTATGGATGGATATAAATTCAAACTTAGTTCATGTGAACACTACATGCTCTCATCAATGTTTAATTTATTTTTGTGCATTACTGATAAAACAGCTTGACAAATCTCAGGAAAAATCATGTAATATTGGATAATTTTTCTCGATAAATGACCAAGTATAATATTTTGTCTCATTTGTTTAACTGGGTTCTCTTTATCTACTTTTAGGACTTGTGTGAAAATCTGATGATGTTTTAGCTCATTTTTATGCAGAAATTTATAAAGTTTTAAAGGCTTCACAAACTTTCAAGCATCGCTGTATGTGTGAATTTAAAGTTATAATTGTGCCTGATGTTCACGTTTTCTGTGGTCCCTGCAGATGTTCAGCAGATGGTTCTGATTAAAGAAGCTCCTGAAGTACAGATGCTTGGGATGGATCAACAGGATCCAGAGACCCTCAACATAAAGGAGGAAGATGAGGAACTGTGGACCAGTCAAGAGGGAGAGCAGTTTTGTGTGAAAACAGAGACTGATGACCCCGGGTTTGCATTCACTGCTGTTCCTTTGAAGAGTGAGGAAGATGAAGAGAAACGTCTATTTTTACAGCTTCATCAGCACCAAGTAAAAGAGGAAGATCTTCCAACCAGCAGTTCAGCTGACCAGATGAAAGCATCAACTGGTGGAGAGGACTGTGGAGGAGCAGAGACTACCAGGAACCCAGATCTAAATACTTATGGAGATGATTGCAGCTCTTCAGAGACTGAAGTCAGTGAGGATGATGAAGGTGATGATGTGAATGACTCTGACTCTCAGCTAAAAGACTTATCAGACTCTGGGTCAGAACCTGAAGACGGTGACAAAGACTGGAAGAAGAGCAGAGCTCCTGAGTCAGGCGTAAACACTGTCAACAAATCTTGCAGCTTCACTGAGCATGGGAAACAATTTCACAAGACAAGTCAGTCAGTGATGTCTTCAAGTTGTTTGGTTGTCAAGGAATGTGTTGAAGTGAAGAAAACTGGAGGCTCAGTCGAGAAAAGACAGTCAAGACAGACCTCATTTAGTTGTAAAGACTGTGGAAAAAGATTTAACAGAAAGGGTAATCTAAACACACACATGATAGTTCACACAGGACAGAAAGCATTTGCTTGTGATCTTTGTGGACAAAGGTTTGGACTGAAGTCAAATTTAAACACACACATGATAGTTCACACAGGACAGAAAGCATTTGTTGTGATCTTTGTGGACAAAGGTTTGGACAGAAGTCACATTTAAACACACACATGATAGTTCACACAGGACAGAAAGCATTTGTTTGTGATCTTTGTGGACAAAGGTTTGGACAGAAGTCACATTTAAACAGACACATGATAGTTCACACAGGACAGAAAGCATTTGTTTGTGATCTTTGTGGACAAAGGTTTGGACAGAAGTCAACTTTAAACTCACACATGATAGTTCACACAGGACAGAAAGCATTTGCTTGTGATCTTTGTGGACAAAGGTTTGGACAGAAGTCAACTTTAAACTCACACATGATAGTTCACACAGGACAGAAAGCATTTGCTTGTGATCTTTGTGGACAAAGGTTTGGACAGAAGTCAAATTTAAACACACACATGATAGTTCACACAGGACAGAAAGCATTTGCTTGTGATCTTTGTGGACAAAGGTTTGGACAGAAGTCAAATTTAAACACACACATGATAGTTCACACAGGACAGAAAGCATTTGTTTGTGATCTTTGTGGACAAAGGTTTGGACAGAAGTCAAATTTAAACACACATGATAGTTCACACAGGACAGAAAGCATTTGCTTGTGATCTTTGTGGACAAAGGTTTGGACGGAAGTCAACTTTAAACTCACACTTGATAGTTCACACAGGACATAAAGCATTTGCTTGTGATCTTTGTGGACAAAGGTTTAGACAGAAGTCAACTTTAAACAAACACATGGGGATCCACATCAGAGAAAAGCAGTTTAACTGAATAATAACCTTTGTTTTGTCTCTTTAATCTCATATAAAATAACGCATTCCTTTCAGTAATGTTTTTTCTTTGTAACTTTATTACCAATTGTTTGATTTTTATATTTGACCACTAGGTGGTGCTTTGATTTTTAATATTCATTCATTCATTCAACCTTTATTTATACAGGCTAGCCTCGTTGAGTCACGGGGACTCATTACAAGAGGGACCTGTCTCACTCACACCTAGGGTCAATTTAGAGTCACCAATCAGCCTAACAAGCATGTTTTTTGGTCTGTGGGAGGAAACCGGAGTACCCGGAGGAAACCCACGCATGCACGGGGAGAACATGCAAACTCCACCCAGAAAGGCCCCGGACCGGGATTTGAACCGGCAACCTTCTCGCTGAGAGGCAGCAGCTCTACCAGTTGTGCCACTGTGCTGCCCTAATATATAATGCCCTAATATGCGAGCTTCAGTAATAATCTAGTTCAACTTACACCAGAAGAGGTACATCTTTCATGGTTAGTCACTGAGGAGTCCCGTCTCAACGGTGGACGACAGGTGCAAACAAGCTACACACAGCTAAATGCACAGCAAACGGTTAAAACGTGCTGCAAACACATGAATAATCCTAACTCCTAACCAATAAAACAAATGCAACAGAAAAAAGGTCTTCAATCACAGAAAATAAATGAAGAAACACACAATCAAAAAAGAAAAACATGCTGCACCAAAAACACCAAAACAACTGAAAATGAGATGTGTTAAAAACAACAACAAAAAGTATACAGACCACTAGTGGGGCTTGTCCACCAAGTCACATTGGACCAGACGCCCTGTAAATACATTTTAGCTGAGCTGCCACTTTCTAAAGTCATAATACTTTCATAGTATGCAAGGATATATAAAATGTCTCAAGTAAAGAGAGGTTTTGGTAATGTAAGTGTAGGAGGACAACGGAGTGTCTCCAGGATGTAAGAAATGTTTTGTTGAAAACAATGTGGAAATCCACAATGAAAGTGAAATCGCAAATGGATTTAATAATTCTTTTGTGAAAGTCGGATCTAACCTTGCTGGAAAAATACCAAAATTGGACACAAATACAGGTCATTCTATTAATAGTAGTGTAAATAGCATGTTTCTAAAGGGAACCGACAAGGAAGAAATACTGATGGTAGTCAAAAAAATTGCTGATATAAGATCAAAAGACTGTGAAGATATGGACATGATGGTTATGAAAGAAATCATAAGTTATGTTATCGAGCCATTCACATATATTTGTAATTTGTCATTTTCGTCTGGAATATTTCCGAATAGAATGAAAATAGCTAAGGTGGTTCCTCTTTTTAAGAATGGTGACAGGTGTCTATATAACAACTACAGACCTATTTCATTGCTGCCACAATTCTCAAACATTTTAGAAAACTTATTTGTATTTAGATTTGACCTTTTTCTAGATAAACATAACATTTTAAGTAACAGTCAATGTGGGTTCAGATCAAATAAATCAACTTCCATAGCTCTTATGGAGTTGATGGAATATGTAACTGCAGCAGTGGATCAAAAACCATATTGTGTTAGTGTGTTTGTTGATCTAAAAAAGGCGTTTGATACAATTGACCATACTATTCTACAGGTAGTCCCCGACTTACGAGCGAGTTCCGTCCCTAGGGGGCGCTCGTAAGTCAAAAATTCGTAAGTAGGATCACATAGTAAAAAAAATTTTTTTTTTTTTTTTTTTTTTTTTTTTTATAAATGAATACATGTACAGTACTGGACAGTCACCAAGCACTTAGCCTATCCTAACACAGTTTTTAAAGATGAAGGAATAAGTTGAATTGTCTCCCTTTCACATAAAGGGAGCAAGCTCCCTATGGAGCCTGCAGGGAGGAGGGAGACAATTCAACTGATTCATCTTCATTAAAAACTGTGTTAGGATAGGCTAAGTGCTTGGTGACTGTACTAAGTATTGTACATTTATCTATTTATTAAAAATATACAGTATATACAGTATTTTTATTTTTTATTGTTTTTTATTTATCTAAATTCACGGCTGTATTATACAGAGTGAAATACTTATTGAACGATAAAGCCTTGTATTTGCTGTGTAATGCAATAATTGTACCACATTTGAATTACTGTGTTGATGTTTGGGGAACAGCGTGCAGAACTATAACAAAGCCTATTATTATCTTACAGAAAAGAGCTATAAGAATCATAACAAGAGTGCATTACTGTCATCCATCTAATATATTGTTTTCTAAAATGAAACTATTGAAGTTCTATGATCTGGTGGAATATAATGGAGTCCTCGAGTTACGTACGAGTTACGTTTCTACGCACTGTTCGTATTCCGATTTTGACGTAAGTCGGAAATCGGTACACGTGGCGTTCGTAAGTCCGGATTTTTTGACGTAAGTCGGAACTCAGAACACGTGGCGTTCTTAAGTCCGGATTTTTTGATGTAAGTCGGAACTCAGATCACGTGGCGTTTGTACGCTGCGCCGCACACCCGTTTATCGACATGAGACTGAACAAGCGTACATCTTCTTCTTCTTCTTTCGGCTTTTCCCTTTTCAGGGGTCGCCACAGCGAGTCATCCTCCTCCACCTCACTCTGTCCTCTGCATCCTCTGTCCTCACTCCAACTACCTTCATGTCCTCTCTAACTGCATCCATATATCTCCTCTTTGGCCTTCCTCTGTGTCTTTTTCCTGGCATCTGCATTTCTAACATCCTTCTACCAATATACCCACTGTCCCTCCTCTGGACATGTCCAAACCATCTCAGTCTGGCCTCCCTAACTTTATCTCCCAGTTGTTCAACATGTGCTGTACCTCTGATGATCTTATCCATCCTTGTCACGCCTAAGGAGAACCTCAGCATCTTCATTTCTGCTACTTCCAGTTCTTTCTCCTGTCTTTTTGTCAATGACACTGTCTCCAGACCATACAACATAGCTGGTCTCACCACTGTCTTGTAAACTTTTCCTTTGACCTTTGCTGACACCTTTTTGTCACAAATCACTCCTGAAACTTTTCTCTGAACATGACAAATACTGAACAAGCGTACATACTGGTCCATAAACATGCACAGAACTTTATTTACAAACGGTTAGCTAACCCATTACACCACACATTCATCTATAAACACAGCACGTACTAGCGTTCGGAGCGCGTTCGTAAGTCCGGATTGTCGTAAGTCAAGGACTCCCTGTATTCTTTTACTAATGTATGAAGCACAGAATCAAACACTACCTCCGAATATTCAAAAACATTTTGTAAAGAGGGAAAGCAGTTATAACTATAAGGGAACTGACATTTTTGTTAAACCACGTTATAGAACAAGTTTTAGGAGTAGGTCTACATTAATACAGTGCATACGGTAGGTATGTGGAATGGTTTGGATAATAATGTCAAAAAGGCTAAGTCTGTGTTTATATTTAAGAAATTGATTAAGAGTGAACTTTTGAAAAAATATATATAAACGGTGAAAATTATAAGTACCATATATTTGTGAATTGTAATAAGTTACATAATTGGTTCATGGATAATTATTGTTTAAAATTCTCTGATGCATGCTCAATAATCCAGGTAGAAAAATCTAAAAAAGCTAAGTCTGGTCCTCTGGACATTCAAAAAATAAAACAAAGCAAAAAAAATGTAGAAACGTTTCGTCTTTCATCCGAAAGACTTCCTCAGTCTGAGTTGCTGTATTCAGCTCAGTCTTATAAATAGCACCCTCTCACAGTGGATCAACCAGTTGGCTGATGACAGCCGAAACCAGCTGCTCACATGATCAAGGAGGACCATCACGTCCACATCTGAGCTGAATGCAGCAACTCAGACTGAGGAAGTCTTTCGGACGAAAGATGAAACTTTTCTACATTTTTTTTTTGCTTTGTTTCGTTTTATTTTTTGAATGTCCAGAGGACCAGACTTAGCTTTTTTAGATTGTTTGAATTGATTTTGTTTAAAAAGGGGCAGATATAAGATTTTTTTTCTTCTGCTTCCTTTCATTTTAAATTTGTTTTTTTTTCTTCTTAAAATGATTTTGTAAATATATTTTTTTGTGTTTTAAATTTGAAATGAACAAATAAATAAATTTAAAAAATGTGAGAACAGAGTTGCCTGTTACGTTAATTCACGGATTCTCTTCTTTTTGGATTAAACAATAAACTTGTGTGACCATTAAGTGATGAAAGAGTAATAATAATAATAATAATAATGAATTCAATTTATACTGCACTTTTCATTAATAAAAATCTCAAAGTGCTACAACAAATAAAACAAGTGATAAAATCAAGTAAAATCAATAATAATATCAACTAAGATTAAAGACAGAATCATGTGGAGGCAGAATAGGCCTACTTAAAAAATAAATAAATAAAACAAGTGATAAAATCAAGTAAAATCAATAATAATATCAACCAAGATCAAAGATAAAATCATGTGGAGGCAGAGTGCTATGAGACGTTTAAAACTGACCCATCAGGAAATGCGGCCATTTATTTAATCATCAAAATAACATCATATCATTTACACAGATTTATTGATTTACAATTTCCTATAAATTGACTTCAGCACAGATGGAAATCACGCGTTCGTAATTTTTTGGAACAACAGAATCAAGTAATGAGATGGTAAATTACTTAATTTCTGAAGGCTTTTAGCTTATTTGTTACTGGCAAGAGATAAGGTTTTCTCGTCCTAGTGTCTGCGTCAAATCGGACCGAGTAGTGGCAAGTAGTTCCGGTTGAGTTTCAGAATAAAACATTCCTTTAGAAATAATTTTCATTCAAATCTTTGGAGCTTTTAAGCTCAAGGTGGATGTACGGTGACGGGCCGTAAATCCTTGCTGATGGACGAGACCTTTGGCGCATGGCCGAACGTCCATACAGCTTAGGAGAAAGTTTCACATCTCCCTCTCTAGCAAACTTGAGGAAGAAACAGGAAGTCAGATTTTATAAAAGAGGGCTGTGACTTGCCTCTCCCAGGGACTAGGCAGGGAATTAGATGAGGTCAAGGTGGAGGAGAGACAGGTTAGTTTAGGTCAGAAGGAGAAGCTCAAGTGTTAAGCCTCGGATATAGTCGCGCTTTGGTCCGCAAGCTGGAGCGCACGTGCTGCGCGTGCACTGTGCATGCGTTTATAGTGTGGCACGGCAGCGCTTGGCAAAGTGCTGTTCTTTTACTGACCAGCAGGTGGCAGTACCCTCTAAAACCTGTGCATATGTTGCAAGAAAGGGTGTAGAAGAAGAAATCTACCGTAGAAGAAGAACTGTTTGACGTCACACAACAAAAACAAATAGCTTTCTGCTCGCGTGCTGAACTGTTGTCTTTATTTGCGGTTTTAATGCATGGAGTCAGCGGAGGAGAAAGCGATCACGTGAGTTTTGGCGAAAAAACAAAAGAAAAGTCCGACTCCAGATCAGGAATGAAGGAGAATTTAATACATTTTGTGTCACAAAACATTCCTCCATGCGTCGCGACGCCGTTTCCACGACCACAGCGGCGCAGACAGCTGCAGAATCTGGCGTGAAGAGGGTGAAGGCTGTCGGTGAGGTCCACACCCGACCTGTCAATCAATTCAGCGCGCGCGCTAGGCTTGCGGAGCTTCAAAATCTGGGAGGTGCACGACCATGCGCGAAACCAACGCGCTGGCCAAAGCGCGGGGGCGGGGACTTCGCAATTGCGTCACTTTGGCCGCGCGCCCTATGCGACGCGTCAACTATATCCGAGGCTTTAGACTTCAGGCGCCAGCTTCTTGATGTACTGATTAACTTGTCTTAACACTTTTTTAAACAAATACTAACGATCAACTTGACATGACCTTGGCCTAAACAGAGTCTTTCTTTATCACAATCTGAAATGTAGAATCAAAAATTACTTTTGAGTAAAACATTAGCTTGCATGATGAAGTTGAAAGAAATCATTATACTATTCCACAGTCGACTCAAATACTGTAAGTGATTACTTCAACATTAAAATGATATGAAATAAACATCATAAAATAAAGAAAAAGATACACAAATTAAATTGTTTCTCTTTCTTAACTATACAGTTAGTTTAATTTTTGAAGTGTCCTCATAATAACTTTGATAAAAGTATTTTGATTATCAAAATATTTAATAATAATAATTATAATAAAATGAAAGAAGATTATTCTTTGATTATTTGAATCAATATTAAAATTAAAGAGTCTCTTGGTGAGATAAGTTGTGTCCTGGATTCAAATTAATTGGATAAACCGTGTACATTCTTCCCTTGAGGGTTTTCCAAGAAAAGGTGTCTCACTGACAGTTTCAGAGGCCTGAAGTGTACCCCTACATAAGGATACAAAAAGTAGCAGCTGTTAAAGGTAAAGTAAGGCAGAACATTAAACATTGGCAAGACAATGGCTTTAAATGATGTAATTTGCTATTTCATAGGAAAACCAGTGACAATATACAAGCCCAAAACCAGAAAAGTTGGCACGTTGTGCAAATCGCAAATAAAAACAGAATACAATGACTTGCAAATCTTTTTCAACCCATATTCAACTGAATAGAATGCAAAGACAATATATTTAATGTTCGAACGGAGAAACTTTATTTTGTTTTGCAAATAACCATTAACTTAGAATTCAATGGCAGCAACACATTGCAAAAAAGTTGGCACAGGGACATATTTACCACTGTGTTACATCGCCTTTCCTTTTAACAACACTCAGTAAACGTTTGGGAACTGAGGAGACCAATTTTTGAAGCTTTTCAGGTGGAATTCTTCCCCATTCTTGCTTGATGTACAGCTTAAGTTGTTCAACAGTCCGGGGTCTCCGTTGTCGTATTTTACGTTTCATAATGCGCCACACATTTTCAATGGGGGACAGGTCTGGACTGCAGGCAGGCCAGGGGAGGACCCGCACTCTTTTGCTACGAAGCCACGCTGTTGTAACACGTGCAGAATGTGGCTTGGCATTGTCTTGCTGAAATAAGCTGGGGCGTCCATGAAAAAGACGTCGCTTGGATGGCAGCATATGTTGCTCCAAAACCTGTATGTACCTTTCAGCATTAATGGTGCCTTCACAGATGTGTAAGTTACCCATGCCTTGGGCACTAATGCACCCCCATACCATCACAGATGCTGGCTTTTGAACTTTGCGCCTATAACAGTCCTGATGGTTCTTTTCCTCTTTGGTCCGTAAGACACGACGTCCACAGTTTCCAAAGACAATTTGAAATGTGGACTCATCAGACCACAGAACACTTTTCCACTTTGCATCAGTCCATCTCAGATGAGCTCGGGCCCAGCAAAGCCGGCGGCGTTTCTGGATCTTGTTGATGAATGGCTTTTGCTTTGCATAGTAGAGCTTTAACTTGCACTTACAGATGTAGCGACGAACTGTAGTTACTGACAGTGGTTTTCTGAAGTATTCCTGAGCCCATGTGGTGATATCTTTTACACACTGATGTCGGTTTTTGATGCAGTACCGCCTGAGGGATCGAAGGTCACGGGCATTCAATGTTGGTTTTCGGCCTTGCCCCTTACGTGTAGTGATTTCTCCAGATTCTCTGAACCTTTTGATGATATTACGGACCGTAGATGGTGAAATTCCTAAATTCCTTGCAATAGCTCGTTGAGAAAAGTTGTTCTTGAACTGTTCGACAATTTGCCCACGCATTTGTTCACAGAGTGGTGACCCTCGCCCCATCCTTCTATGTGGATGACTGAGCATGTCAAGGAAGCTGCTTTTATACCCAATCATGGCACCCACCTGTTCCCAATTTGCATGTTCACCTGTGGGATATTCCAAATAAGTGTTTGATGAGCATTCCTCAAATTTCTCTGTCTTCTTTGTCACTTGTGCCAGCTTTTTTGAAACATGTTGCAGGCATCAAATTCCAAATGAGCTAATAATTGCAAAAAATAACAAAGTTTACCAGTTCGAACGTTAAGTATGTGGTCTTTGCAGTGTGTTCAATTGAATATAGGTTGAAAAAGATTTGCAAGTCATTGTATTCTGTTTTTATTTGCGATTTCCACAACGTGCCAACTTTTCTGGTTTTGGGCTTGTATTACGATAAACATGAAAAGGAAAGCACTAGATAATTTTACCACAATTTGAAATTGGAAATGGTGAGTAAGGTTATCAAAACAAGCAGTAAGTCCAGCTAAGATGATCTGGCACATTTGTAAGATCTGCCAATGTATAATAGAAATACTACACTCTAAAAACTGCTGGGTTGACAACCCAATATGTAACCCAGTGCTGGGTCAAATTTGGACCGAGCCAACTCTGGATTGTTTTAACTCAACAGGGTTGGGTTGATGGTTTGACCCAGCAAGCTGGATTAGGGCAACTACCCAATGATTGGGTTAAATTGACCATTGTTCAAAGTTAAAGTTACCCAAAACTGAGTTGAAACCCAACACAAGGGTTATTTTACCACCATATTTTGCTTAAAAACATGATTTTTTTTTTTTACTTTAAAATCCACCATATACAAACTGGATTAAAAACAATCATATTACCTCAAAAGTACTTTTATTTCCAAATGATATATACTGTATATGGCAACAGAATTCATATATGAAAGTTTCAAGGCAGACAAGTCAAGAAAGTATACAATTCATTAAAACAGCTCCCTTACTTCAGTTCATTCTTTGATTACAGCTCCAAAAATACACATTTATACACAATAAATAATTTAATGTAAACGGTTTTACAGCAAACATGCAAAAAAAATTGCAGCCATTTAACAAGTGACTATATCAGTACTTTAATAAAATGATAACAGGAAAAACTGTAGGTCAGAACATTTAATGATTCTTTATGAGGAACATTCACCCTTCCATTGCAGCTAACTGGGCCCTCATTAATTTTATTAGATTTGATTCATGTCCAGGGATTCCATAGATAACAATGTGAAGAAAATCCCAAACTGGGCACATGACTTTGTTTTACATCAAAAACACACAAAAAACTTTAAAAAGCCATCAACAGCAGCACCCACAAGAAATGGATGCTCCATAGCAGTTCCATTTATGATAACAAAAGCTTGGGAACAACATTGCCTGTCCCCAAGCTTGAGTACGTACAGATACTCTGTTGCTGCATCTTCAAGATCCTCCACCATGTGTGTCCCAACCTGATGGAGGGAAAAGACATAAAGCAAGCCATTAGTGATTTAAAACATAAAGATGAACATTCCCCATTAATAATTTTCTACTGATTCTTGTTTGATACAAAACCTCACTATTGAATATGACACACCTAGGTTTACATACACTCTAAAAAAGCTAAGTCTGGTCCTCTAGACATTCGAAAAGTTAAAAGTTTTATTTGTAACCTAATGTGTTTGTTTTGTGTTTTAGTGTCAGTGAGGAATAAACTGATGTTCTGATCCATCCAGAACCCAGTCTGACTGGATGATGGGTCCAGCTGACAGCAGGTTCTGGTTCCAGAGGACCTCCTTGTTAGAAAGTCACACAGACCTGAGTTCAGTTTTCTTGTTTCTCCTCAGAGACTCTGAGAGCAGACACGATGCGTTCAGGGACACCTCTGAAGTGTAGGACACTATTGTTTTTATGATGGTTTCACTTCATCAAAGTGAACTCCAGTTCATGTTCAGGTGAGAAGAGATCCTGAAGAAACTGAGTGACATGATTGAATCTGAGGAGATTTCACACCAACTTCACTTTATTAAAGATTGTTCTGATGTTTGAACAATAAAACCTCAGAGCCTCCTCACCTACAGGACTGGACCCAACCAGACCCTGTGGAGCTCCAGCTGTGTCCAGCGGGCCTGTTCTCAGAACCTCCCTCACAGCTGCAGCAGCTGGAAGGAGCTGTAACTGTGAGAAGTTTCAGGCCATGAGGAGAGAGCGTGTTGAAGAGAACAACACACTACAGTACTACAGATACTGCACTACACTACTGCAGATACATATACAGCATTCTCTGACTAGCCTTATCTAAGGATGCCAAATGTGCCTTATGTGCCTCACTGCATATGCCACTTTGCCTCTATACCAACATCAACTACCTCATACATATACTGTGTACATTAACTTATATGCTGCTGTGCCACTCTTTGCAAATGTCAATGCTAGAACCTTCAGTTTATTAGATATACTTTTTATACTTTTTATACTACTATGCAAAAACTCAGGACAGTATTACACTTTTATTATTTCATTTTATGCTTATGTTCATTGGGTGTTTGGTGTTTTAGGGGTGTTTGGTGTTTCAGTGTTGGTGTTAATTTTCATACTTTTATACTATTATGAAAAAACTCAGGACAGTGTTACACTTTTTTACTATTTTATGCTTATGTGTATTAAATGTTTTAGTGTTTAGTGTTTAGATGGTTACTGTTGCACCGAGGGACTGAGAGAAATGCAATTTCGGTCCTGTGTATGTCCTGTACATATTGCAGTTCTGACAATAAAGTTGACTTTGACTTTGACTTTGACAAGCTGGACTGAAGAAACGTGGAGGCTGAAGGAACGACACCTTTGTCTTGGTGTGACTTCAAGAGTCTGTTTCCACGGTTCAGAACCAGGAGACGAGGAGTTTGGACCTTCATGGAGGATCTGATGAAGTGATGAAGGTCCTCTTCATCCTCTTAGGTCCACACAGGAAGTGTGTGTCCATCTTCATGACTTTGGGGCTTCTTGCTGTTGGACTTGGACAGATGACCTCTGCTTCACCCTCCAGTTGCCCTTGGGTGGTGTTGGCTCAGGGCAGCTGGAGGGTTTAGAGCACCAGCTCTTACTTTAGTTCAACTTCTCCTTCTTGTCTCCAGTTTTTGGGAGGAGTAGATGTTGTGGTGGTGGACTAGATTACACTTTGTGTGTTCCTCCTCTAATCAAGGCAGGTTGCAGGTTAAAATCCTATTTGCCCAGAGGGCCTGAAAGCGGGCAGGCTGGATCTGGACAGAGAAGGTGGAAGTGGAGCTCGGACCTCCTGGAACATTCTGGATCAACGACAGGAGAAACCCCTGGTGGAGCTTTGATGAAAGTGGATTTTGATGGAAGGAGTCTGAGGTTGTCGGGCACAGATCAGGACCAGAAACATCTGGATCTGGGACCAGAAACATCTGGATCTGGGACCAGAAACATCTGGATCTGGGACCACATTTAACTCTTTGGACCCTCTCATGTGGCTCTTTTACACATTATTTATTTATTTATCCTCTTTATAATGTTTCCATGTGGTGAATAAGTCATATTTGTACAGACGTGCTGTCTGGAAACTTTCTTTTCTCAGCATCATCCAGCTCCTCTCAGCTGCAGCGCCTCTGTGTGACCACATGGGGGCGCTGTAAGAGGACTGCAGCAGTCTGGTTGGTCCTCATCAGTGATGTTCTCCTGCTGGACATGATGGAGGAAACTACCAAGCAGACAGCAGCTTCTTCTTTTCTTGATTCCAGGACAACAAACAGAATCAGCTCCTCCTGTCTCGACACTGAAACATGTTTTTAAAGAGAAGCTGCAGCTCAACACACACGTGTCCTTTTTATAGATTACAGCTGTTTCACTTCACATGTTGTTGTTTCAGAAGGATGTGAAATAAATAAATATATTTTAGTTTTGTGTCTCTGAAGTGAAGGTCAGAAAAGAAGCAGAGGTCCATGAATCATGGAGGTGATGAAGACGAGGAGTCACCAGAATATAGAAGACTTGAAGAATCCAGTCCTGAATGTGACGTTTTACAAACCAGCTGAAGCTTCTGAAGGTTTTATTAACTAGAAACTGTTCAAACATCAGACTTCCTCTGAAGCTGAACACTTCTAGAGAACATTCATTTGAGGTGAAAGTTTCATCGTCAACATTTTAATTTTTGTTCACACTAGTTTAGTGTTTAGTTTGTCTTACCTACTAAAATACATTACGATATATCTTAAAATAATAAAACAATTGAACTTCACTGATCAAGTGCAGATTTATGTGAAGTTTGATCAATTAAAAATGTAAAGGAAATGTGGACACCTTGTAACAGCTGTTTACACTAACTGTTCAGAGTTATGTGATAAATGTTGACCGACCTCAATCAAAAGAATAATCTGAGTTCTTCAACAATATTCTGTTCCCCTCGCTCCAACAAAGACAAGAATCTGGTCAGTTAAAATCACAATTCAGTAACGTTTATTTTCAGTTTGAATAATGACAATATGAAATTATGGCAAATATGAAATATAATAACAGTGTTATGTCAAAAGGGTAAATATTAAATAGCTTAAGACTTTTAGAAGAGGTGTTATCTAAAATTTAGGACTAAAGTTTTAGCTCTAACGTTAAAATTTAGGTCAACTTTCTCTCAGATTCATGAACTTAAATGACATGTAAGAAAACAGTTGTCACTTGTTGTTCTCATCAGAAGGAAGATGTTTGTCCTACCAGGAGACGTCCATCTCTCATTACCACAATGGATGTGATGAAGTGAGGCAGGAGGTTCACGTTGTCACTGGAAGAGGGATGTTATTCCTTGAGGGACCACGTCTCTTCCAGCAGGCGGTTGTGCCTCATCACTCACGGGGTGTTTGAGGGTTACCAGGACTTTTCTCCATCTCTCAGCTCACTGGATCGGAGTCCTCATGGACTTCTGGGCTGGCTCA
>JBBPBX010083831.1:4951-15435 GCA_038048925.1 Garcialebias charrua
CGTGTTTCCATCAAGGTTTCTAGGTGCGCATTTTGAAGTATCGCAGCAGAAAAGCTTAATGGAAACGGCAAAATCCGTATTTACTTTCTCAAGTTCGCCAAAAAGTTTATACGCTCGCTTGAGGTGGTTTTTGGGATGTTCGAAAATGAGCAGATGCGCACAGCGACAGATGGAAACACATTTGCCGACTCGTGCTGCCGAAGCGAACATTCACGTCACGTGACTGATCAGCTGTTTCCGCTCCGGACAACATGTAACATCGCTAAAACTAGTTTGTATGACAGAATAAATACAACTCGACCGATAGCAACACGTACCTGAAATATTCTCTCCATTTTGACGAGATGTGTGGCCAGGTTCTGTTTTCAACTGCTACTTCCTGTTTACTGTAGACATGCGCAGTGCTCACGTCTGACGTAATGACGCTGACGTCTGACGTAATGACGCTGTGCGTGGCTTGGTAGATGCGCTTCAAGCCAGCAGATGGAAACACTTCTGCTTCGCATTAATTTGTATTTACATATTTGCGAGATTTCAAAAATTAGCTCAAAAATCGAAATGAAAATGGATGGAAACACAGCTACTGAAACTGTTGTATATTTGGGCTTTAAAAATAGTTTTTTATTGTATATGACCTAATGATGGTATAAATATGATCATTAGTAATAATGATAATAATGAATTTAATTTGTAACGCACTTTTCATTAACAAAAATCTCAAAGTGCTACAAAGTGCAACTAAAATCAATGATCAAATAAAAACAAGTGATAAAATCAAGTAAAATCAATGATAAAATAACAAAAATCAACAATAAAATCAATTAAAAACAATGATAATATCAACTAAGATCAGAGATAAAATCATGTGGAGGCAGAGTAGGCTTGCTTAAAAAGAAAGGTCTTTAAGCCTTTTTTAAAGTCAACCAGTGACATTACATGTACTGTATTTGGCAACAGGATGTCACTCACTAGTTACACAAGCGGGGTTGTTCAGAGGTTGGCTACATCAAACCTGAACCTCTTCATCATATGTCAACCCTTATGGATTGTCTGGAAATTATACTGATTTTTTTCTTCCATTTTTCATGACTGTGAACGTTCAGCAAAAGTCTTACTGAATTTTGAAAAACTCATCTTTCAAATGTATTTTATGCTTAATAGTTGTGTTCTCATTCAACTTTGTTCAAGAGGCAGCTTCAAGTCAAAGTCAAAGTCAAAGTCAACTTTATTGTCAGAACTGCAATATGTACAGGACATACACAGGACCGAAATTGCATTTCTCTCAGTCCCTCGGTGCAACAGTAACCATCTAAACACTAAACACTAAAACATTTAATACACATAAGCATAAAATAGTAAAAAAGTGTAACACTGTCCTGAGTTTTTTCATAATAGTATAAAAGTATGAAAATTAACACCAACACTGAAACACCAAACACCCCTAAAACACCAAACACCCAATGAACATAAGCATAAAATGAAATAATAAAAGTGTAATACTGTCCTGAGTTTTTGCATAGTAGTATAAAAAGTATAAAAAGTATATCTATAAAATAAACTGAAGGTTCTAGCATTGACATTTGCAAAGAGTGGCACAGCAGCATATAAGTTAATGTACACAGTATATGTATGAGGTAGTTGATGTTGGTATAGAGGCAAAGTGGCATATGCAGTGAGGCACATAAGGCACATTTGGCATCCTTAGATAAGGCTAGTCAGAGAATGCTGTATATGTATCTGCAGTAGTGTAGATAAAAGTAGTGTAAATGTAAACAGTAGTAATAAATGTAAAGCAGTAGTAATAAATGTAAACAGTATTAATAAATGTAAACAGTGAATGTAAACAGTAGTATGACTATAGGCAGTAATGTAATACAAACATTAGTGCAAATATGAGAAGTAGTGCAAACTGAATGAACACATGACCGAGAGTTTAGTGAATAACCCGTTTGATGACACAGAGTCCAGTGTTAAAAACTTTGTGTTGAGTGGTAATGTGTGAGAAAGTTTTTTGTGTTAAGGCAGTTCAAATGGGAGGGGAGGCAGAGCAGGCAGAGTGTTTAGCATTCTGACTGCCTGATGAACAGAGCTGTCTCTCAGTCTGCTGGTCGAGCCTGGAGACTCCTCAGTCTCCTCCCTGATGGCAGCAGTCTAAAGCGGCTGTGTAGTGGGTGTGTGGGATCACCTGCCATGCAGTGGGCTTTCCGAGTGAGGCGTTTGCTGTGTAAGTCCTGCAGTGAGGGCAAGGAGGTGCCGACGATCTTCTCAGCTGCTTTCACGATGCGCTGGAGGCTCTTGCGGCAGGATGCAGTGCATGCACCAAACCACACAGTGATGCAGCTGGTCAGGACACTTTCTATGGCACCTCTGTAGAAGGTGCACATGATGGAGGTTGAAGCTCCAGCCCTTTTCAGCTTGCGGAGAAAGTAGAGGCGCTGGTGAGCCTTCTTCGCCAGTGCTGCAGTGTTCCTGCTCCAGGACAGGTCCTTTGAGACGTGCACTCCCAGGAACTTGGTGCTGTCCACTCTCTCCACTGCGGTGCTGTTGATGGTCAGAGGGGCATGTTGTGCATCCCTCTTCCTGAAGTCCACGACAATCTCCTTTGTCTTCTCCACGTTGAGAGTGAGATTGTTGTGTCCGCACCACAAGGCCAAGCGGCTCACCTCGTTCCTGTAGTCCGTCTCATCGTTGTTGCTGATGAGACCTACCACTGTTGTGTCGTCCGCAAACTTGATGAAGTGGTTGGAGCTGTACGATGGTGTGCAGTCGTGTGTTAGCAGGGTGAATAGAAGGGGGCTCAGCACACATCCTTGTGGGGCCCCTGTGTTCAATGTGATGGTGCTAGATGTGTTACTCCCGATCCGTACTGTCTGTGGTCTCCCGGTCAGGAAGTCTAGCAGCCAGTTACACATTGAGGTGTTCAGCCCCAGACTGTCCAGTTTATGGATGAGCTGTTGGGGGATGATGGTGTTGAATGCCGAGCTGAAGTCGATGAACAGCATTCTAACATAAGAGTCCTTCGTGTCCAGATGTGTGAGAGCTGTGTGGAGGGCAGAGGAGATGGCATCGTCGGTTGAGCGATTAGGTCGGTATGCAAATTGGAAGGGATCCAGGGAGGCAGGGAGGACAGATGTGATGCTTTTCATGACTAGCCGTTCAAAGCACTTCATCAGGATGGGGGTGAGTGCTACTGGGCGATAGTCATTGAGGCATGCGGGCGTTGCCTTCTTTGGGACAGGGATGATGGTGGTGGCTTTGAAACAGGTGGGGACGATGGCCTGACTCAGCGAGATGTTAAAGATGTCCGTGAAGACCGCTGCGAGTTCCCCTGCACAGTCTTTCAGCACACGACCAGGTATGTTGTCAGGACCAGAGGCCTTCCGGGCGTTAATCTTGATGAATGAACGCCTTACGCTGTCTGAGGACAGCGCCAGCACCTGGCCATCAGGAGAGGGGGGGAATTTATGTGCAGGTGTGCTGTTACTTGCCTCAAACCGAGCGAAGAACTCATTCAGTTCATTCAGCGTAGAGGTTGAGCTGTCACAGGTCTGGGGGGGGGTTTGTAGTCTGTGATGGTCTGTATTCCCTGCCACAGACTGCGTGTATCCTTGCTGTCCTTGAAACGGTGAGCTATTTTCCTGGAATACTGCTCCTTGGCCTCACTGATGCCCTGGGTCAGGTTCTTTCTGGCTGCCTTCAGGCCCACCTGATCTCCCGCTTTGAAGGCAGCATTCCTGGCTTTCAGGAGTCTGTGAACCTCAGCTGTCAGCCATGGCTTCTGATTAGCCCGAACAGTGATGGTTTTGAGGTTGGTAACATCATCAATGCACTTGGCGATGTATGAACATACAGTGTCTGAGTACTCCTGGAGACATGTGTTGTTGTTTGTGGTAGCAGCTTCTTTGAACATACCCCAATCTGTGGTGTCAAAACAGTCCTGGAGTGCCTCTGAAGACCCCTCTGGCCACACTCGTATCTGCTTGCGGACTGGTTTTGTGACTTTCAACTGTCAACTGTCCCAAGTGGCAAAACATAAATAAAAATTATTAGTTATTTTTATCAGTCCAATTTAATATTCCCTGTGTAAGCCATGAGAGTTTAATGGTTTTGTTTACACAACTGCAGCATGGTGGCACAGCTGGTAGAGCTGCTGCCTCAGTGAGAGGGTTGCTGGATTGAATCCTGGCCGGGGACCTTGTTGGGTGGAGTTTACATGATCTCTCTGTGCATACTTGGGCTTTCTCCAGGTACTCAACATCTCAAAAACACACGTGTAAGACCAACCGGAAACTCTCAATTGTCCCTAGATGTGAGTGAGAGAGTGAATAGTTGTCCCATGTTTCTCTGTGAACTGGATACCTGTCCAGGGTGTCCCCAGCCTATCATACAATAGTAATATGGGCACCAGTGACCCTCACGACCCTGAAAGGAAGAAGCGGGTAAAGATAATTGATGCTTACACTGCACACATCCTTGGTGGTAATTTCTGGCCCTGGCTTTGATGGTTTTGCAAGAATTGTACCAAAACTACAACTTGTCATATTTATTTGAACTTGTGAAAATGTCACTCTTTGCCAAATTCAACATGTTTAATTAAATGCATGAAAATGATCCAACCATCTCAGTATTGTTTTTTGTTTATCAAGATCCATCAATGTATATCTAACAGGGACCAACAACTGGAACTTTGAACGTTTATTTAATTTGTTTCTTATATAGATGCATTGTAAATAACACACAGAATGAAAGTAAACGTGGGGATATGTTCATGTATCTTTCTCTGTATATGACATAAATATTCCACGTGTCAGATATAATTTCTTTACGCTGTTTGAGCTAAAAGTAAAGTGCTTATGCTACCATGTGGCGGAGCAGCCGTTATTTTCATTACCTGTCAGGATTGGTATTATGTCATCCTTATGACAGCCCTGGCCAATATGTCAGCCTCTTTAGGCTGAGTGCATCCATCTGTGTTACTATATATCTGACTGTAATATCTGCCTGGCCACTGGCCAACTGAATCTTGGTCTGCCAGGGTTGCAAGGGATCTTAGCGTATCTCCTCTCCTCTACCGTCGTCTCCCTCATGAACCTAAGAATAGGGAATCAGACGCTCCAGCCAACTCTTCACATCCAGACCAGACCATTCGCCCCCGCCTATCTCTCGGATCTGATACACCCATATGTCCCTCCACGTGCTTTGAGGTCAGAGGATCAGGTACTCTTAATAGTTCCAGAAACTCGCCTTAAGCGCAGGGGTGACAGGGCGTTCTCTGTAGCAGGCCCAAGACTCTGGAACGAGTTACCGCTGCTCATCAAACAGGCCCCCTCCCTCTCAGTTTTCAAATCCCGGTTAAAAACTCACTACTACTCCATTGCTTTCAATGCCAGCTGATGTGTACTGGATCGTTTGATTTATGATCTGCAATGTTTTTATGTTTTTCGTGTTGTACTTCATTGTCTGTGTTACCTGTTGCGTGTTTGTTTGTCCAGCACTTTGGTGTGGACTTGTTCCTGTTTAAAGTGCTTTATAAATAAAATGGTATGGTATGGTATGGTATTCCAATATACTTTCAACAAACCCCACAATCTAAACCTGAAAGCAGGAGTTTAAACTTCCAAACATTAAGAAAGAAACAATCAATAACCGTGTTTCCATCTATTTTCAATTCGAATTTTGAGCGAATTTTTGAAAATTTGCAAAAATGTAAATAAAAATTAATGCGAATCAGAAGTGTTTCCATCAACTGGCTTGAAGCGAATCCACCAGGCCACGCAAAGCGGCATTACGTCAGACGTCAGCGTTACACACGTCTACAGTAAACAGGAAGTAGCGGTTGAAAACAGGAACCGAACCACACATCTCGGCAAAATGGAGAGAATATTTCAGGAATGTGTTGCTATCGGGCAAGTTGTATTTATTCTGTCATGCCAACTAGTTTTAGCGATGTTACAGTGGAAACAGCAGATCAGTCACATGACGTGAATGTTCGCTACGTCAGAACTGAGTCGGCAAATCTGTTTCCATCTGTCGTTTTGCACATCAGCTCTGTTTCAAAAAACCCAAAAACCACATCAAGCGAGCGTATCAACTTTTTTGCAAATTAGAGGAAGTTAATTCGAATCGTGCCATTTCCATTCACCTTTTCTGATGCGATGCTTCAAAATGCGCATCTAGAAACCTTGATGGAAACACAGCTAACGTCTCTTAAAATATGGAGGCAGAATGACTGGGGATGATATTTTCTCCCGTGCTGAGTTAGGAGGGCCAGTTGGGAGCAGCCAGTTACTGAAGAAACTCCTGCTGGGGCCACTCTGTTGAGGTTTTTAGCCAGTTCCCTGGGGGTCCCCACCACCACTTACCCACTGAAATAAAAATCAATGACTTAATGATCCAAAACAGGAAATAGAATGAGAAAAAAGAAAGTCCCTAAAACAACAAAATGTCTTTTGGCAAGGGACATATTGTCCTGCTGCCTTCATTTGTTTGTTTGTGCTGAGAGGAATTTGTTGGGATGGTAAGTGAGTGTATATATGTGTGTGTGTGTGTGGACACACAGCCCTGCGAGACTGAGTTTACCCTGGCTTAGTGGCGCAAAACATATTGATTTATTGATTGTCTGTTTCACCCCCTTGCCATCTCTCTCCCTGCCTGTTATGGAGGCTCCGAGGACTCCAGGCGGCAGCAGGGACTGGAAAAAAGGGACGAGAGCTGGGGAGATGGAAGAGGACAGAGAGAGAGAGAGATGCTGGAAGCCAGGGGAAGTGGGCTCCGTTGGAGAGTTGATCCAGCAGCCTTTTAACCAAGGCCTCTACATCATTTAGATTTATGATCCAAGGTCATGACCAAATCAAGACCTTGACCTACCAGTGAGGATGCCCATTTATAAGCACCTTGTCCTGAAGGGGGGTGGGCTTGGCAGCCGCTTGTATTCTCCCTGGCTTCTCCAGCTGGATCAGTGATGGAGGGGGAGGCTGCCTGTAACTTGTGATTAGCAGAAAAGGCTCTGCTTTATCATGCTATCCACGGCTGGGGTAAGTGCCACTTCAAAAGAATTTCACTGTTGCACGCCCCGTTTGAAAAAAAGAAAAGAAAAGAAGAAGAAGCTTTGTGTGAGAGAGGAGGTGTAGATTGAACCCTGCTGCTCCATACAGGCTGAAGCTGACAGCTGAGTGGTCTCAAACAGGTTTCAACAAACTGCTGACGCATGAAACTCCACTGGAGCTGTGGAGGAAAGCCTGAAAAGAACTTTTCAACTCAAACAGGGACTCACATTGACGTGCTGGTTATTGATTACAGGATGAAAATTACTACCGTACCGAATCAAGCAGGGAAAACTTTCAACCTTTGACTAGAACATGAAATACTGTATATCATTATGGTGCACATGAACAATGTCTGCATTGTTTTCACATTGTGCACATTAAAGGTGCAGTCTGCAGTTTCTGTAGAACGCAGCACTTATGCCGGGTACCCACTAGACGCGTCGAAACGCTCCTGCCGCCCCCTTTTGGCCACTTGTCACTTTCACACAGCCACTGAAGACGCCACTGATGATGCACCCTGGGAGGAGGCAGAGGAGGGAGGTATGGCTCCTTTTCCGGTTGTTTCTTGTACACCGGGCAGACGAAATCAGCTGTTCGTGAGCCACGTTACTACTTGAGTGGGTTTTCTACGAGCCGAACTGCAGCTCCAAAAGTCTTTGTTGAGATTAAAACGTTTTTTTTTTTTATGTTTGGGGTGATCGTACGCTCGAGCGGACAGCAGCAACTGTTTAAAATGCCAAGTTTCTTACCGGAGGCTGGTTTGTTCATGGAGGCTCGATGGGGTAAGTTTAAAAAGTCCAAAAAAAGTCCCGTTTTCGTTGCGTTATCACATAGCAGAGTCTCTCCCGATTGGTTGCTGCGACGCGTCGAGCGTCGAAAGTTCAAATATTTGACCCTTGGCTGCTCGACGCATAGGTTGCTTCGGACGCGCGCGTGCGCAGAAAGGAACTGCTGCGTGCTGCCGCGCCGCTTCAAACACTCAAAACGCGCCGCTTCACAATTCGCCGCACCTCGACGCATCTCCACATAGACTTTTAATGTAAACCGGCCGCTTCCGCTGGCCGAAACGCGTCTGGTGGGAACCCGGCATTAGAAAAATTTTCAACAGGGAAAGCATTCTGGTCCCTCCCCCTCAGAGCCATATATGGCTCTGCTCCCCCTTGCTCTAGCTGAAATTCAGCTCAGCCTCCTTAGCTCCGCCTCCACTGCATGTCCTGTCTCAACCGCTGCGATCTTCTTCGTTTATATGTTAATAAAACGTTCTAAAAAATAAAATAAAAACATGGAGCGCTGGTCCAGAACACCAGCAAATCTGCAGAGCCTCGCGCAGCCACGTTGAACCCGAGTTTAATTCGCTCGTGACAAATTCATTAATTTCCTCATTGTTTCAGTCATGGAGTCAGCGGAGGAGGAAGCGATCACTTGACTTTTGGCAAAAAAAAACAAAAGAAAAGTCCAGATCAGGGATGAAGAAGGGGAATTTAATACATTTGTGTCACATACAAAACAGTTTTGCATCGCTTTGCAATCCTTTGAACGAGAACGTGCGCGGCCGCTGGGGCTGGGACAGGCGGGGGCGTGGGTTAGGAGCGTGAGAAGTGAGAAGCTCTGTTTTTATTGGCTGGTTAAAAACTCTGTTTTTATTGGCTGGTTAACGGCGGGTCACTGTGGGTTTTTAGAAATGCTTTTAGTAACACCTGGAGAAGCAAGGGGACTATAGTTTTTTCAGAGATTACTTTGTCTAACATCAGTCTGTCAGGAGATAGTGACAGAGTGAAGAAATATGTTAAAAATATATTTTTAGAAAACTTACAGACTGCAGCTTTAACAAACGATGTGTGAAAGCATCCGGTAGTCATGGATACCATGCTGTTTACCTTCATAGGCAGCCAAAGAAGGGAACACTTCACATAAAAGTGTATCTCAAACTCAAAAGGAGCAAACACACAAAAGATAAACAGGAACATTGGATGAACTACCCAACTACCGTAAAATGAAAACATTGTGTGACCCCTGATTTACACCATACTCAAACCCATGGGGGAGGCTTTCGACAAAGATGCCTCCACACTATATACTGTATTTTCCACCATACACGTCGCACCGTCCTGGAAGTCGCATCAGTCCAAATATGTCTAATAAAGTGGAAAAATCCATAAATACGTCATTTCGCCGTATACGTCACATCTATTATGTGCCACCACTGACCCATCACGTTTGTTACGCATCACCGCTGACAACCCGGAAATGTGGGCCGGTGTTGTACCAAAAATCGATTGGCCGCCAAATGGTGGCTGCGGGAGCGCGCACGGGAGGATTTAAACAAGAATTTAACCAGATTAACACTTAAAAACAATTATTTGTTTTCTCAAAATTATAGTAAAGGTGTGTCTCGGTCTACCTTTTGCTTAATAAATGCACTTTGACGGTCAAATCAGATGCATTTCAAAAACCAATATGCGGAAGTAGGAATGCACAGAGGAACGAATTGCTGCACATTTCTTCAAAATTTAACAAGATAACCACCTAAAAACAATTACAAGTATTTGTTTGCTCGACTTAGTAAAGGTGAGTCTCAGTTGAACTTTTACTCAATAAAAGGAGTTTAACAGTCAAATTAGCTACATTTCAAAAGTATTTGATGCCTCGGTGCTCCGGGAGCGCACAGACAGGGAGGAAATCAGGAAGGACTAACGCAGTACACTTCTTCTAAATTTAACAAGATAAGCATCTATTTGCTCAGCTTTATAGCAAAGGTGTGTCTCAGTTGAACTTTTCTTAATAAATGCGTTTCAATGGTCAAATCAGATGCATTTCTTTGGGCGGTGCAGAGAAATTAAGCTGATTTGACGGTTGCTCCAAGCAAACAGAATGAAGGTGGCCTGCTATGGCAAGTCAATTGTGTCATTAATAGCCACTTTTACCCAGTACATGATACTACGGCATGCTATACTTCTCGAGTGCCATTTCTTCTTTCTTCTTCTTCTTCTTCTTCTTCTTCTTTCGACTTTTCCCTCTTCAGGGGTCGCCACAGCGAGTCATCCTCCTCCACCTCACTCTGTCCTCTGCATCCTCTGTCCTCACTCCAACCACCTCCACGTCCTCCCTAACTGCATCCATATATCTCCTCTTTGGTCTCCCTCTTTGTCTTTTTCCTGGCAGCTGCATTTCTAACATCCTTCTACCAATATAACCACTGTCCCTCCTCTGGACATGTCCAAACCATCTCAGTCTGGCCTCCCTAACTTTATCTCCCAGTTGTTCAACATGTGCTGTACCTCTGATGATCTCATTCCTGATCTTATCCATCCTTGTCACTCCTAAGGAGAACCTCAGCATCTTCATTTCTGCTACTTCCAGTTCTTTCTCCTGTCTTTTTGTCAATGACACTGTCTCCAGACCATACAACATAGCTGGTCTCACCACTGTCTTGTAACA
>JBBPBX010083832.1:0-15435 GCA_038048925.1 Garcialebias charrua
CGGAATGACCACTGGTCTGGGTCTGGGTTCTGTCTTTTCACCTGATGGCTGGCTGGAGTCCTGTTTGGGTTTCTTCTCTGCTTTCAGGAAGGCCCAGTTAGGATATCCACATTTCTCTAGTCTAGAGCCTGTCTTGTGTGTGATTTCTCCTTCTGTCTGGCTCCTGAGTTAGTGGGGACACTGTTTGCTCTGTGATACAGAGTCCTGATGACTCCTAACTTGTGCTCCAGAAAGTGATGGGATCATGGGAGTCAAACTGTAAATACTGGTCTGTGTGGGTGGGTTTGCAGTACACCTCAGTTTACAAATGTCCTCCATCAGAAACTGATACCTCACAGTCCAAGAAAGCCAGCCTGCTATCTTTTTCATCTTCTCACGTGAAATTAATATTTTTATCCACAGAGTTGATGTGAGCAGTGAAATGTTGGACTTCCTGAGATTTAATTTTAACCCAGGTGTCATCAACATACCTGAACCAATGACTTGGTGGTCTCCCTGAAAAGGACGTCAATGCTCTCTTTTCTACCTCCTCCATGTACAGGTTGGCAACAATAGGAGAAACTGGAGACCCCATAGCACACCCATGTTTCTGCCTATAATATTGCTCCCCATATGTGAAGTAGGTTGACTGCAGGCACAGTTTCAAGAGTTGACACAGTTGCTCTGTGGAAAGTGTGGTCCTGCTGTTCAGAGTGGTGTCTGATTTTAACCTTAAACAGACCACCTCTACTGCCTCATCAACAGGAATGCACGTAAAGAGTGATGTGACATCAAAAGAGACCATTGTTTCATCAGTCTCCATGATGACATCCCTCACCTTATCCACAAAGTCCATGGTGTTCTGTATGTGGTGTTCTGAGCTGCCAACTAAAGGGATGAGTACAGATGCCAGATATTTGGAAACATTGTAAGTGACAGAGTTAATCATGCTAACAATTGGTCTTAAAGGTACACCTTGTTTTTGAATTTTAGGTAAACCATACAGACTAAGTGTGGCCTCCCCTGGGTACAGTCTGTGGTATACGGTCAATAGCCTTGTCCTGCTCCAAAATTTTCAGGTAATCTATCATCTACTTTTTGTAACCACTTCCTGGATCTCTTTTAAGTGGTTCTTAAGTGGTTAAGTCAATAAGGAGTGACATAACGTTCTCATGATAGTCTTTTTGGTTCAAAATCACTGTACACCTTCCTTTGTCTGCTGGGAGAATGATGATGTTTTTGTCCTTGCTAAGAGTGGTGAGTGCATCCCTCTCTTCTCTACTGATGTTGGAAGGTGGTGGTTTGGCATTACTGAGGCAGGCAGAAACTTTAATTGTTCTGATTCACATTCTTTAATTTTGTAACTACTGACAGATTTTGTGTGTGTGTCAAAGCCGCACGTAGTTTTGGAGCAGGGCAGAGGAGAAAGGCAAACATCTCAGCCGCTCGTTGCCCGTAGTTTTTTTTTTTTTGTGCGGGAGGGTGAGACCGACAAACGTGTGCCGTGGGCTGTTCGTATCGACAGTTTTCAAGTGTGTGTGTGTGTGTCAGCGTGAGTGTTCAGCATGATGAGAGAAGAGGCTGCTTTTAAGTTTTTAGCTAGTGCACCTGCTTTGCTAGCCGCTAGTTTAGCGCAGTGTTTTTCAACCACTGTAGCGATTGTCAGGTGTGCCGTGGAAAATTATATAATTTCACTTAACTGGTGTAATTTCCTTATCGCTCGATAGATGGCAGTATGGAACATAGCATTGCACATTAAAACAAGAGAAGAAGAAGAAGCATGAACGTGACGTGTAGCAGTGACAGCATTGCATTTTAGCTAGCTGCTAGCAAAACTATACAGCGATGGAAAAGTAAAAAAATAAAATAAATACTAACTCCGATCTGGTCCCTGGACAAAATTTGGACCCAGGTGAAGGCCCTAGTAGTGGATATCAGAAGAAGGCAGAAACCGTGAACGCGAGACTGTACAGCGAGAGTTACATTTCATTTGGATTTGCTTTTACCGAGAGAGCTGTTGAGGAAGAGCTTCGTGTGTGTCTTTCTTCAATTCCTGCCAGAATATCAGCTTTGTGTTCATCCAAACATGCACAGGTTTCACACTAAGTGAGTAAAATGGCTAACAGAATGCTTGTGGACAGAATTAGTTTGTATTTTCAGAATTAGTTTGTAAAACACTTTGAATGTGGTCTTCAATTTAAAGAGGCAGAAAGAGGTTTAAAGAGGTTGTTGTGGCACTGTTTGGGTGTATTTTTGAAGACATATTAAGTGCAATTTGAAATAAGAAATGTAAAATATGATAAAAATACATTTTTTGTGTTTATTTCATTCCTATTCAAGACACTTAAGATAAGAATGACTATATATTTAATATAGGCGGATACAGAGTACTGTATCTTTGTTTACAATTTTGGTTGGTGGTGTGCCTCGTAATTTTTTCAATGAAAACACTGTGCCTTGGCTCAAGAAAGGTTGGGAAACACTGGTTTAGCATTACGTCAGTGCCGACAGGTGGTTGGAGCGTTGGGTAGGCGGGGCGCTCGGTTCTGTTGACGGGGCGGAGCGCCCCGCCTATATAATGGTAGGGGAAACACTGCATCGTTAGGTTGATGGTCCTCCTTGATCATGTGAACAGCTAGTTTTTGCTGTCAGCAGAAAACTGGTTGATCCACTGTGAGAGGGTGCTATTTATAAGACTGAGCTTAATACAGCTCCTCAGACTGAGGAAGTCTTTCGGATGGAAGACGAAACGTTTCTACAATTTTTTGTTTTGTTTTTTGAATGTCTAGAGGACCAGTCTTGACTTTTTTTTTTTTGAAAAGGCTGTATCTCACTTACAAATTATTTTTCAACATATCTAGCTCACGAGATGGATGAAAGCAAACTTGTTTGGAGATTTGATTTTTTTTATTGCTCACTACCAAAGGCAAAAGAACAGGATTGTTTTTGAGTGTGTGTGTGTGTGTTTGTCTGTACCGTTAGCAAAATATCTCTTCTCATTTTACACTTGGAACAACCACATAAGTGTAATCAAATCCCACGCCTGACAAAATGCCTCTTTAGTTTCAAAAATCCTTTAATAGCTTATTCATTTAGATTAAACAATGTTATGATAGGTTCCAATAAATCAAATTTCAAAGCTCTACGTCCAACATGTCCATTCAGTAAGGGACAACCCCCCCCCCCAGTGTTTGAGGTCCAAACCACTTGCAGAAGTAGAATTCTTCTGCCAGAGTCGCAAAACTCCTTTGGAGACGAGAACAACCGAAGTGGTACACACGCTGTAATTACAGTCATCTCTCTCTGAAGACCTTACAATGTTCATAAACAAACAACAAATCAAATACCGCTCTACGTTTATTCTGTACAAACAAGCCGAGCCAAAAGAACAATGAGTTAGTTAGGAGTAGGAAAACACATCTTAAGCAATTATTTTGTTTATAGTGAAGCTGAAGGAATATTCCTGCAATGTACTGAGCAAAACTCAAAATCACATTGAGCCAAAATATAGCAAGGATACTCAAGTAGACTACGATAAATCACACAACACTACATATGCAAAACTGAATGGTTAATTTTTAAATGATGCCTAATTTACATTTCTGCACCCGTTTTCAGCACTTCCACATGCTCTCTCTCTCTCTCTCTCACACACACATACACACCCCCACACACACTCACACACAGGTGCTGTATTTGCACTACCAGATAGAAACATTTTGGGTACGTTGGACATTTTCATCAGTTATTTTGTGTTGAGTTTTCATCCCTTGCTGCTCTGACTCCACAGGAAAAATCCTTGTGTAAGCGATGTACAAGGCATTTTAAAGTAATTACAGTAAAAACACATTTTCAGAATAAGCAAGGCGGAATGAGAAATATGTAGAAAACAGCTTGATAAGAGTAATAATAATAACAATCATAATAATACTGCTTTTTCCCCCCAGAAATCATCTTCATCCGGTTGTAATGTCCCATCGTTCCACGAGAGCAAAGTAGATATCACAGAGTAAGAAAAAGCTTCCCATACAAATCCAGCTGTATAAACATTATACTAAGTTCTTGCTAGGTAAAGTTCCAAAAAAGCCAAAGTGAAAAATGAAATGCACTTCTTCTTCTTCTTCTCCTTCTTCTGGACTGCCTTTGAAAATGGTTATTATAAAATGACTCTGCATTTGAGACTTTGTATTATGAGAAAGAGAGCGAAGGCAGGATGTTGGTGACCGCACACCTCTGGTAATGACAGAACAAACATTTTGATTCTATTTTACTTACACATCCTAAATACAGCTCTAAACTGTAATGTTTGTCGTATATTTATCGTCTCCGCCTCCTGCCAGGCTATACTCGGGTGGTGGAGTGGGTGCTAGGCAGGCCTGCGGAGCTGTAGCCGGCGGGGAAGGTGCTGTATGGACTCATGTTGGACAGGCCCATCAGGGAGTTGGGGATCATGGTGATGTTGTTGGGGGTCATCAGAGGGATGTCGTCCGGGGAGCGGCGCTGACTCAGAGAGAAGCTGGGCGAGGCATGAAGAGGATTGTGAAGGGCCTCGCACGGGCTGCGTTGCTGGGACGACAGGGTCTCGTCGACCGTGTTGGTGTGGCTCACGTTGTTGCCTTTGCTCTCGCGCTGGGGACTGGGCTGCTGGGAGATTTCCTGCCGGCTGCGCTTGTCCTTGCGGTAGTACAGAGCAGCAAAGGCCAGGACGTTGAGGAAGAGCAGCGACGCCCCGACTGCGATGGTGACGCTGAGCTCCGTGGAGTAATCTCTGGGGTTCGGCATGATCAGAGGACCCATCTCTCTCCCTCCCTCACCCCCGCCGTGGGACGTGGATACAGGCGGGCGCCCCGTGCTGCCAGACCGCTTGCCGTTGGACTGGGTGGGATCCAGAGGAGTAACTTTGGTGGTGGTAGAGGAGTAATAGAATATTCCCTGGAGGTTGTAGAGATGGGGCACCAGGTGTTTCCAGAAGGCCACTTTGGTGGCGCGGTAGTGGTCACGGATGCGAGGCTTCAGGCCGATGTGCAGGTAAAACTGGTCATAGGGGTCGTACTTAGACCAGGCAACCTCCTCGAAGCGGTTGGCCTTGGTGTGGATAAACTTGGTGTCCTGTGGCACTGGCTTGTTCGGATCCCTGTGAACACATCAGAGAAGACTTGGGTCAAAAGACAAACTCCCCATGAACACGAAAACTGATATCTGCACAGAGTCCATTCAGTTTATGACTGCAGTAGACCCTCAGTTATCGCGGGGGTTACATTCCAGACACCACCACGATAGGTGAAAAACCGCAAAGAACGTTTTATTTATTTTAGTACTATATTTATATATATTTGGCTTTATAAACCCATCCCACACTATTGCTACACTAAACTCTCTAAACGAGCACAATGAACGAGAGAAAGGTTCGGTTTGGATCACACTTAACTATTTTAAATAAACAATCTAGGCTGCTCGTTCAGCTCACTCAGGTATAAGACAGATCCCGCCCCCTCCTTTCTTTTCCCAAGGCTGTCTGTTGCTCGTCTGCCTGTTGCTCGTCTGCCTGTTGTGTGTCTTTGCCCTGATGTCTGCTGCCTCAGAAAGAGAAAGGAGAGGCGGGGTTTGTCTTATAGGTGAGTGAGCCATGCTCAGCCATTCTCTCTTTCTTTACTTCCTGAGCAGTAGTATAGTGATGGAGAAAGACAGACCCCACCCCGTCCCTCCTTTCTCTTTCTGAGACTGTCAGTTTCAGCAGACAGACAGCCTCAGAAAGAGAAAGGAAGGGGCGGAGATGGGGTCTGTCTTTCCCCATCACTAATTGTGTGTCATGTAAAATCTTATATTGAAAACCCACAAAAAGCAAGTCCCAAAAGTCAAGCCACAAAGTACTGTGGACTGTACTCATCTTTATAGGAATAGTTTAGATTATTTTATTAAGTGCATGTCTTTTTTAATGCTATGAACAAATACTTTCTTACCTGTTGTAGATGTAGCTTTTTGACTGCCCTCACTTTGGAGAAATAAAAGTTTATTCAGACTAATTTGACAAGCTACCGGTAATAGCTAGTTAATAGTTTAAAGTCGTTATTTTAATTTTATTTTTTGCATGAAAAGCTGTAAAATGTTTGAAACGAGTTGTTTTAGATGACAGTGATCCACTTTTATCTTGGAAGCACTGACTCAGACTAGTCATTAGCTCATCAGTTTGGCCAGAATTCAACTCAAACTGAAGTTGTTCGAAGCGCCATCTCCAACAGGTAAGATACTAACTGTTAAAAAACTTTCCACAGAAACGTTTGCAAAAATGTGCAAAAATAATTAACCAGAAAAGATAAAAACAAGTAAATGACGTTTCTCTACATATAGTGAAAAACACTGAAGGTGATGCAAAGTTTTTTTTAATTATTTTGAAAAATTAAAAAAGACTGCACCATATGACAAAGTAGAAATATACTAAACATGTCAGAAAGATAATAATAGTATCAATAATAATAATGGTGATGATGATTATGAAGCTGAGGACATTTCTGTGTAACGGCAGTAAAGATGGAGAAACATTTTCCCCAACTAAAGAAAACAAAATGAGGCTAACACAGCGTCGTATCTCAATTCTCACCAAGGCCTCCATTTATTCTGACACAGCAGCATTACCAGCCCACGGTGACCCGCGCTGAGTTTTTCTAACTGCTGGGGTCATCCCACATAAAGATTTATTACAGCTGTAAAGTACTTCCCACAAAACAGCAGAGGAGTCCTCCGCATCAGTAAAACTCACTCAGGTGCCTCTTAAATAAAAAAAAAAGAACCTGCAGAGCTGCAGCGTTTCACTTGGCTGCTCTTTTACCTGCAAGTTTTTTATTTTACTGAAGAAACTCAGACCGGAGCTCATCTATAACAACAAATTATTATTTATTTAAACATGATGAACTCTTGTTTGGGTAGAAACATGAAATATTTGTTGTCTTTCAGTCAAATGAGCTGAGAAGAATTCATAAAAAATGTGCAGCACCTGATTTTACCTTCAACGTTTGTCCCCATTATCTGCACTGCTGCATACTGCATATTTACAATTGATCTCCAACAATCAATAAGGATTCAGAACAGGAAATTCAACATCCATTGCTCTGATGGAGTTGATGGAATTAATAACTACAGCGGTGGATCATAAACAATATTGTGTGAGTGTATTTGTTGATTTAAAGAAAGCATTTGATACAGTTGAGCATAATATACTCCTTGACAAGTTACATAGATATGGTATTAGAGGATTGGCATTGAAATGGGTATGTAGTTATTTGAGTGATAGGAAACAGTTTGTGCAAATGGATGAGGTGAGATCTGAGCTCAGCACTATAATATGTGGAGTTCCTCAGGGATCAATACTAGGACCTAAACTATTTATATTATATATAAATGATTTGGTACAGGTATCAGGACTCCTCAAGTGCATTATTTTTGCTGATGACACCACTTTTTTTGGTTGTGGTAACAATATTGAACAAACTTTAAAATTAATGATGACAGAACTTGCAAAAATTCAGAATTGGTTTAAAGTTAATAAATTAACGTTGAATTTGGATAAAACTAGTTACATGATATTTAGTAATAAAAATAAATCAATTGATGTACCATTTTTAATTGATGGATCTGAGATTCAGAGAGTTTCTGAAGCAAAGTTCTTGGGCATCATCATTGATGAAAAATTGTCTTGGAAACAACATGTAAGTTCAGTTAAAGCAAAATTATCGAGGTCTATTGCAATATTTTACAGAGTTAGAGATTTACTAAATGATAAGGCACTTTATTTGTTGTATAATACATTATTTGTGCCACATTTAATTTATGGTATTAGCGTTTGGGGTACGGCGTGTAAATCAATTACAATGCCAATTTTTATATTGCAGAAAAGAGCTGTTAGAATTATCACCAGAAAGAATTCTCATCATCCTTCAAGCATTTTGTTTTATCAAATGAAACTGTTGAAGTTTTATGATTTAATTGATTATAATATATTGTTAGTTTTGTATAAAGCTCAAACTAATGCACTTCCTTCTAATATTCAGAAATATTTTGTCAGAAGAACGAGTAATTATAATCTTAAGGGGACAAATGTATTTGTGAAGCCACCTTTTAGGACTAGTTCGAGGGGAAGATCTACCATAGTTCAAGGAATAGGGTTATGGAATAAATTGGAGTCTGATATTAAAGTGGTCAGATCAATGGTTGCATTCAAAAGAATGATTAAGTTTAAACGGTTAAAAACATATATTTAAATGAGTTGAAATTTGGAAGTTTGTGTATGATACCGATGATAGTAATTAATAATTAAGTTGTTCACTATTTTGGAAATTATATGAGTTGGTTGTATCAAGTGTTTGGTTTTTTTGGAGGTTAAAATTAAGTTGATTATTAACTTTGTAATCAAAGGATTTGTTTGTATGAATTGTTTATTGGAGAATAAGGGGCAGAAAAAATAAGATTTTTTCTTCTTCTGCCGCCTTTCATTTTATATATATTTTTTCTCTTATTGTATTGTATTGTATTGTTTTGTTGTTTTAATCATAAAATGAATTTAAAAAAATCAAATCTCTTTTTGTGTGTGTGTGTGTGTCTCTCTGTGTGTGTTTTGATATAAAAACAGCTGCATCTGACACTCATCACATTGATTACACCATCTGTGACCAACCTTACTTTTCTTGTGAAGGTGACAAGCAGCAGGTTGTTCTTTCTCTTTGCCCTTTTTCTTGGGATGCAAATAGCATGACCTCTCAGGAGACAGGAAATATAGAAAGAACAGAACTGCTCTTTCAGAAAAGGGAACTTTTAGATCTGCTATTAATCTAATCAAATACGGGCACGTTTTTCTTTTAAATGCAATAATTAAACTGCTTAAATGAGGGCAATCTCTGCCAGTGCAGGAGGGCGGTACAGTTTGAGGCGCACATTTCCCTTTGCAATAGCTTTGTAAATTAGACAGATGAATAATCCTTCGGTAAAAAAAATCGGTGTAATGTATTGATTTGACTGTATCATGTTTAATAAAAGCAAAGTGTCAATAATAAAGCAAAAAAAAAAAGAGGAGATCTGGTGGCTCTGCTGTGATTGTTCCTTCAGAAAGAAGATTCACATTAAAAAGCATCAATGCATCATAACGTTCAGGGTGATCCCTTTTATCTTCCATGATAAAACCTTTTTGTCCTGATTGGAGTGGCCTTCTCTGAGATTACAAAGCCTTCATTTGCATGACATGAAGGGGTCATTGAACCGGTTAATGAATGTGGAAATGATGTAAAATTTATGTTATAGCCTTCAAACCTCGGCTGAGGAGCTGTGGGGGATTTTGGATTAACATGTGAGATGGAGCGCTCCACGTTCCACATCAAACATCGAGCATCAGCCGCAGACAGCAGAATTAGTCAAACTGTCAACATGTCCTACAACTTACTGAGACTTAAACATCAATACGGGTTTTTTTTTTTTTTGGGGGGGGGGGTCTTTTTCTGCCTTTTTGGAATCGTTTTTTGATCATTTAGGTTAAACACGGAGAAACTGTTTGACCTTTTAAGAAATTTGCCCAAATAGGAGATGAAAGACTAGAGAAGTGCTACAGCTTGACATTTAAAATTACACTAAGTTTTATATTTAAATGAGTTAATCAGACAGATTTTTAAAAACATTTGGTGCCGTGTTTAAAAAAATAAAAATAAAAAGATAGGTCCCCTTAGCGCTTCCGTACCTTAGAACGATGACTTATTAAATTATTTGTAACTAAGATTAAGGAAGTAGGATTAAGTAAGATTAAGATTATTTGTAACAGGAAAGCAGAACCAGCGTTCAGAACACTGTTTTAGTCTTCAAAGAATTTCTCCTAATCAATAAAATCTGAAGCCTGTTTGTTCACATGGGACTTCCACTGAACTAATAAAAAAAATAGATCAGGCTGAAATACATGGCTAGCTTAATAATGAGTCATTTTTGCTGTGTTGTTTTATAAAATAGTTATCAGTACTGTAGTTGGTAATTTACCATCCGGGACATCAGTCACAGAACACAGAGTATGAAAAAATGAATACCGGTAGTGGCTAGAAAAGAGGACCCTTTGTTGATCATTTTTCAGGCTTATAAATCAACTCTTCTCAACAAGAGTACCATGAATGACCAGTGATGTGATGTAACAAAGCACAAGTACTTTGTTACTGTATTTAAGTACATTTTTCATGTATCTGTACTTTACTTGAGTAAAGTCAACCGTTGGTACTTTTGACTTTTACTCCACTAAATTAAGTATTTGTATGTTCTACTGTACTACACTACATTTCTATAATGCGTAACGTTACAAGTTACATTCACGTTGTGTTTTTTGATTTGTTTGTTAGTTTAAAAGTAAAGGCAAGAGGGGAGTTGGTCCATTGAATCACTGCAAGGTGGGCTGGTAACGCTAGACCCACCTTCAAGAAGAACTGGGCCAATGATGTATTTTCTAATACGTCATTGAGTTGGGCGCACCTGCAGCACCAATAACACACCCAAGATGGATTTCATTTCACCACATAGTCTTCCAGAAAAAACACTTCGTGCCACCCATGGCCTTATTGAAATATTATTGAAATACTATTGAAAGTGTGTTCAGTAAAGCATGACAGATTCTCTCTCCCAAAAGAGCCAGACTGGACTTAAAAAACTTTGAAAACCATCTTCTTCTGAACTTGAACAATAAATTCTTGCTGCAATATTAAAATGTGTCAGTTCATGGGATGTTAGGTCAGGAGACAAGAGATGTCTCCAAATGACTCAATGTTACGGTCACTGACCTCTAAGGGCTCTCTTTTCTTGAGGGAGCCCTCTCTCTCTCCTATTGTTTTTCAGTTCTACCTGGCTGCCACAGGTGAAAAGTGTTTGAGCTCGTCAGCCACCCCATAAAGAGCTTCATGCCAAAGATGTCAGGTCCCTAATTTTTTCAGCGGAAATGTTGGCTATACTTTTGGCATTACAATGGGTGGTGGAGGAAAGGCCCAGTGAGGTAGTCATCTGTTCAGATTCAATGTCTTGCCTAACTAGTATTATCAGTGGAAAATCTGACAGCCGCCCTGATCTTATCGCAGAAGTTAATTGTTTGGTTTATGTAATAATGCAACAGAATATAAGTATTCAATTCACATGGGTTCCGGCACATAAAGGAATTGTTGGCAATGAAAAAGTTGATAAGTTGGCTAAAGAAGCAGTTAAAGCAAGAGAAATTGAATATGATGTCCCATTAAGTAAAGCAGAAATAAAAATAATTGTTAAAGATAAAATAAATGATATGTGGCAGGAGAGGTGGGATTTAGAGGAAAGAGGAAGACATTTACATAACATACAGAAGGAGGTACTCCTAAGTGACGATAGTAGTTTAATGACTAGGAGAGAGGAAGTATGGATTAACAGGTTGAGGATTGGGCACACTACATTAAATAGTGGTCTAAAGATAATAGGAAAACATCCATCAGGTGACTGCTCTAATTGTGGGGTACTGGAAGGAGTGGAACATGTGTTGATTTATTGTAAGAAATATGATAAAGAAAGGAAGGCACTGGAAAGGGTAATGGGGAGTTCGGTGACAATGGTTACTTTATTGAAGAAAAATCAGTCACAGGATATAACTAAAGCACTTGTTAAATATTTGAAAGTTACAAAATTAGCTGAAAGGATTTAGTTTTTTTTTTTTATTGAAAGTACATAGACTCTTGAATTACATCTCCGTCCGGTTGATGGCGGTAATACACCGAGTTTGTAAACTGCCAGAAAACACCATCGAAGAAGAAGAAGAAGATGTCAGGTCCCTTTTGTCTGGGCCTTGATCTGCTGTGATCTTGTCTGTGTGGTTTGATAAAACTTAACTGATCTTGCTGTGAGCACTTTTGGTATAGTTTGTGAGTGCCTAACTAATGTTGTTGTTTTTTTCTCTGTTCACAGGGGAAGCTGGTAGGGGTTCTCTGCCATTTCTGTTCCAACCTGTTTTCTCCTGTTTTGTGGATAGCTAGGGAGCTTAGCCATTGTATTTTAAGTTTACTTCTAGCTAGTTATATATTTTCTTTATAGTTAGAAGGGGGTGTTTTGTTTGTTGTTTTGGCCTTGGAGACCCTGAAGCTTAAAGCTTCCCTGTGTTTTTCTGATTGTTTTTTCTCTTTTCTACTTTGTAAAATAAACATGTTATTTTATTGACATCAACTGTTAGTTTTTTTTTATGTTACACCCAGTGCCATATTTTTACCTGATTAGCCTCAGGGTGAGGTTGTACGGAGCCCCCCAGGGGACGTGGAAATTTTTTTTATTCTTTGCGTGCGCACGCAAACGTTTGCGTGCGCACGCAAAACTATTGCGAGGTAACGCAAAACCTTTTGCGTGGGAACGCAAAACCCTTTGCGTTCCCACGCAAAAGGTTTTGCGTTACAGACACCATCCTTTAAAAGGAATGTGGACCTTATGGTACAAGCATGCCACGATAGCTCAACTGGTAACACATCAGCTTGCCGCTCCAAACCTCACGGGTTCGATTCCCAGTCGGGACAACTTTTTTTTTTTAGATTATTTATTCATTCCAGATTAAGAAAACAGAAGAAAACTATTTACAAAACAACAATAAAAACTTTCAATTATATAATCATTCCTCTTTCTTATTTTGCCTAATGGTTTTTAACTCATCCCTGAAATTCTGACACACAATCACAAGTTCAAGTGTGAACTGTGTCACAGAATAAACACAATAAAAACATGTATTATCTGCAGCATTGTTGTTTAAAATGGCTCAACATTACGACAATGGAGCAGACAGTACACTCAATTTAATTGAATTTTGAAATCAGCCTTAAATATAAGGATGTCCAGTGTGTGCTGCAGTGGTAAAAGTAATTTTCCGTTTTATATTTCACGTTCAAGCTCGTGGAATCAGCTGTGACTTCCTCGTTCGAGCCGACGCGGCAGCCTGCGCTCTGTCTGTCCCTCTGAACTTGTGATTCTGTGTCAGAATTTCAGGGATGTGTTAAAAACCATTAAGCAAAATAAGAAAGAGGAATGATTATATAATTGAAAGTTTTTATTGTTGTTTTGTAAATATTTTTCTCGTGTTTTCTTAATCTGGAATGAATAAATAATCTTTAAAAAAAAGTTGCCCCGACCGGGAATCGAACCCGTGATGTTCGGAGCGGCAAGCTGATGCGTTACCAGTTGAGCTATCGTGGCATGCTTGTATTAGAAGGTCCACATTCCTTTTAAAGGATGGTGTCTGTAACGCAAGACCTTTTGCGTTCCCACGCAAAGGGTTTTGCGTTACCTCGCAATAGTTTTTGTGTGCTCACGCAAAGAAAAATTTTTTTTCCACGTCCCCTGGGGGGCTCCGTAAGGTTGTAACATAAGTGGGGGCTCGTCCGGGATCATTAATTTGTGAAAATGGCACAGTTTAGTTTGAAGGAATTTTTAAGTAATCCTACTGTACAACAGTTTGATGTCTGTAGAAAAGATGATTTATATGAACTTGCTTCATACTTGGGTATCCATGTGTCTAAGTTTTTGCTCAAAAGTGATCTAAAATCTCTCGTTTTTAGGGTTTTGCGTTCCCACGCAAAGGGTTTTGCGTTACCTCGCAATAGTTTTTGCGTGCGCACGCAAACGTTTGCGTGCTCACGCAAAGAATTTTTTTTTTCCACGTCCCCTGGGGGGCTCCGTAAGGTTGTAACATAAGTGGGGGCTCGTCCGGGATCATTAATTTGTGAAAATGGCACAGTTTAGTTTGAAGGAATTTTTAAGTAATCCTACTGTACAACAGTTTGATGTCTGTAGAAAAGATGATTTATATGAACTTGCTTCATACTTGGGTATCCATGTGTCTAAGTCTTTGCTCAAAAGTGATCTAAAATCTCTTGTTTTTAGTAGTTTGGTCGAGAAAGGAGTGCTGTCACTGGAAGTGGATGAAAAGGATGCCACCTCATCTTTTGAAGCTGCTGATCAGCCTGCAGTTTGTGCTGATGATGGCATGGGGACACCTGCTGCTGCAAAACCAGAGGGAGGTAAACCACCACAGTCTCTCCCACGGTTTGAGCCTTTGTCTGCTGAGTCCACAGTTCCTAGTGGAGGAGCTCGTTTAAAGGTGCGTCTGGCTCGACTTGAACTGGAAGCCAGAGAGAGGGAACGTAAGGATGACCTGGAGTTCAAGCTTAAATGCCGACAAATCGAAGCTGAAACTGCTATTAAAATACGTCAGTTGGAGTTGCAGGCTCAAAAACCGACTACAGTTCACACTACAGATGGAGATGAGGCCAAGGTCAGGATTTCACCAGGTAAACCTTCTATACCACCTTCTACTTTTGACATCGGCAAGAATATTGCCCTGGTTCCACCATTCAGAGAGACAGAAGTGGAGGCATATTTTAATGCATTTGAGCGTATTGCGGTTGCCCTTCAGTGGCCCACAGAAGTTTGGCCCCTTTTGTTGCAGTGCAAACTGACTGGTAAGGCACAGGAAGTATGTTCAGCACTCACAATTGAAGACAGTCTTGTGTATGACAAAGTTAAAGCTGCCATACTCAGGGCATATGAGCTAGTGCCTGAGGCATACAGACAACGGTTCAGAGCTTTAAGAAAATCCACTGCACAAACATTTGTTGAATTTGCAAGAGAAAAAGCAATGTTATTTGACAGATGGTGCCAGGCAACCAAAGCCACTGATTTTTCCTCACTACGTGAGTTGGTACTGTTGGAAGAGTTCAAAAACTGCCTTCCTGATCGTACAGTCTTGTACTTGAATGAGCAAAAAGCTACCACCTTACAAGAGGGAGCTATCTTAGCTGAAGAATTTGCCCTTACTCACAAAAATGTTTTTTGTAAATCTGATCAACCCCCTCGGGATAAAATGGGGAAAGATGTGCTACAGTCTCAGGTTAAGAACACTTCAAGCTCCAAATCTGAGAGACAATGTTTTTACTGTCATAAAATGGGGCATATTGTTTCTGACTGTTTGGCCCTTAAACGTAAACAGGCACCCCAACCACCAAAACCAGCTAAAGGGGTTGGCCTGGTTAAGACGCCGAGATCTTCCCCACATCTCTCAAACATGACTGAAGCTGATGACTGTTTTAAGCCCTTCATTTTTGATGGTCTTATCTCTCTAACAGGACTTCCTAAGGATGAGAAACCTGTGAGGATACTGAGGGACACTGGTGGTTCTCAGTCGTTCATCCTGTCCAGTTTTCTGCCATTTAATGCTGACTCCTCCTGTAATGCAAGTACAATAGTACAAGGAATTGGAATGACGTATGTACCAGTACCTTTACATTATGTTCACATAAAGTCCAAGTTGGCCTCTGGATGTTTTAAAGTTGCAGTGAGAAACTCCTTCCCTGTGCAAGGGGTTGAATTTATCATGGGAAATGATCTTGCTGGAGACAAGGTACTTCCTAATCCTGAGGTGGTGGATAATCCCAGTTGCATGATGGGTGAAGA
>JBBPBX010083833.1:0-15435 GCA_038048925.1 Garcialebias charrua
GCCACGCCGCGTTACTGCATCATTAATCCAGGCAAAAGGAGCCCCAACTAAGTATTGATGCTGTAAATGCTCATACTTTTCATGTTCATACTTTTAAGTTGGTCAACATTTCTAAAAATCTTTTTTTTTTTTTTTATTGGTCTTAAGTAATATTCTAATTTTCGGAGATATCGAATTTAGGGTTTTCATTAGTTGTCAGTTATAATCATCAACATTAGAAGAAATAAACATTTGAAATATATCAGTCTGTGTGTAATGAATGAATATAATATACAAGTTGCACTTTTTGAAAGGAATTACTGAAATAAATCAACATTTTCATGATATTCTACTTGTATGACCAGCACCAGTATGTCAATGAACAGTATAAATCCTGAGAAAACAGACCAGTCATCAATTCAGTTTGTCACGACTTAAAGGTTTAGTATGTAATTTCTGGAACACGCTGGAACTTAGGAAAATTTTGAACAGAGACACGTTTCTGGTCCCTCCCCCTCAGAGCCATATATGGCTCTGAGGCTTGCTCTTGCCCTAGCTCTGCTGAAATTCAAATTCAAGCTCTGTTTTTATTGGCTGATTCAAATTCAAGCTCTGTTTTTATTGGCTGGTTACAAAATCTGTTTTTATTGGCTGGTTAACGGTGGGTCACTGTGGCTTTTTAGAAATGCTTTTAGAGAAGCAAGGGGACAATAGTTTTTTTCAGAGATTACTTGTCTAAAATCAGTATGTCAGGAGGTAGTGACAGAGTGAAGAAATATGTTAAAAATATATTGTTAGAAAAGTTAAATACTGAACCTTTAAGGTTTGAACAAGGGGAAGTCCTTAAAGGTCCGCTGACATGATTAGTTTACTATTCATAAAATTGCTCAAAATATATCGTTTTTGCAAACAAAATGATAAATCACTTTAATTTTGCTTTAAAGGTGATTTTGAACTTCAAGCCGTGTTTAATCATGGGAAAACCGATTACACACGAACGCACCATCTGTGACGTTAAACCGGGCAGAGCTCTGGGCTTCTCACAGTGCGCGTGTGTGAGCAGCTCCACATGAAGGTCAGTCCGATACAGCATCAGACCTAAATTAGATCCTGTTGTTTCTTGTTCCATCACCCAAACTATTTTCTGCTTCCCAAAATGAAGACAAATAGCTCAAATCTTCACATAGATTGATAAATTCATCGTGTTTTAAATTGTCCGCTATTAAAGAGACCAGGGGCCTCATGTACAAAGACTTGCGTGGATTTCCTACTGAAAAGTGACGTACGGTCAAATCCAGAAAAGTGTGTACGCACAAAAAAATCCAGATGTATCAAACTGTGCGTACACCGGAATCCACGCACATTCCTTTTGTACATCACAATTAACGTGGAACTGAGCGCACGTGAGACACCTCCCCTGACACGCCTTCATTTACATATGTTAAACAGATGCAAATTACTTCCTGCATGTGTGAAGGACATGTTTGTTTGATCCCTGCGCGATCAGAAATCATTTCTAGATTCAGGAAAATAATGAATTTAATATAATATGAGTGAGGAAAATAATCCTAAGTAAGAATAGTAATAAAATGTGTTCATCACGCAAAGAACGAGTGATTGTGTGTCGGTATTAGTGTGTGCGCCCACCCTGCTTTGGTGCGCAACGGCTCATCCATTCATTCTGAGTGAAAATATTAACTTTGCGCACGAGTTTATTACCATAATTACTGTAAACACAGAGGAACTTAGATGTTTGGTAGATCTTTGTTTATTTAATAGATGATATGAAGAAACGGGTCTGTGCGTCTCAGTGGAGAGTTTTCATGACATGACGTGATGTTGGAGTCTCCAAACGCTGCGCGCGCCACAGCCTTGTGCGCAATCTGTTTGTCTGTGAAGCTATTACTCTCCTACAAGTTATATATGGTGTACTTTCACGTGTCATTTTGGAGAAATCTACAATAAACGCAGATCATGAATCACCTCCAGCTGCCGTGTAACCGGCGAGGGTGCGCGCGCGCTCCAAAGCGCGACCACTCAGCCTTTGGAATCATATGGATGAGACATTCCATTGATCAGGCTTTGTGTGGACTGGACAGCCCTGATCGGCCTGCAGCTCCCTCATAGCTCGGGAACAGTTTGATCGCTGCTTCTGCATGTGCACGCGTGTCCAGAGCGCAGCAGTGCCAAACTGAAAAATGATTATTTCTGAAAACGGCTGATAAGCCATATCCTAGATCAGAAAATTATATCTGTTTATAAATAAATGCTCTGCGTGTTACACTATTTATTATATTCTCCAGTAAGGCTGAATGAATCCGTTCCTGTTGAATTTATTTTTGGCACAACTTTGCGCGTGCTTTATTTAACTGCGTCATGTGGATGTAATACTTGTTAATCGTGTGTTTGGTGGGAATATTAATCATTTTCACATCATGAACAGTTAATAATAATAATAATAATAATAATAATAATGAATTCAATTTATAACGCACTTTTCATTAATGAAAATCTCAAAGTGCTACAAGGTGCAACAGAATTAAATGTCAATAAAACATTTAATAAACAATTAAAATCAACAACAGTATCAGCTATGATCAAAAGTAGAATCATGAGGAGGTAGAGTATGCTCGGTTGAAAAGAAAGGTCTTCAAGCCGCTCTTAAAGTCAACCACAGACTGTGGGGCTTCAGTTTCTCTGAATCACCTGTAAGTGTCGCCAAAGGAACAAGAACCACAGAAACGTGCGTACGCGTGCTCTGGGGCTGGCGTGGAAATGTACCTGGATGCGCACATATTCACGTTCAGTTCAGTTTTGATACATACGGGGTTTTGCGTGGATAGTGACGCACGCAAGGTTTTTGTGCGCACGCACGGTTGATACATGAGGCCCCAGAGCCCTCTGCCTCTCACTACGTCACAGATGGTGCGTTCGTGTGTAATCGGTTTTCCCATGATTAAACACGGCTTGAAGTTCAAAATCACCTTTAAAGCAAAATTAAAGTGATTTATCATTTTGTTTTCAAAAACGAACGTATTTAAATGTTAAATATATATATATATATATTGAGCAATTTTATGAATAGTAAAAAAAAATCATGTCAATGGCCCTTTAAGCATGTTAGGATGTTTGATGAGCTGTTCACCTAATACACAGATGTAATGTTAATTATTTCATGACACTCACTGTGCAGGGTCTGAAAAATCCAGGCATCTTCATGCAGGACAGCTTGGTGTGTGTCATGGAAATCTACGGCAGTAAGATCAAAACAGAAAGTCCACGATGTGAGCTGTGTAGAAATTACAGCAACACAAAAATGAACATGTGCGTCAACATCTGCAGAAATGAAAACACAGACAGCAACAACTTCTCCTTACCTGTGTGGTGCACATGTGTGGATGGACCAGGGGGGCGTGACGCTTTGGAGGCTGTCGAGAGAGAGGTGATATTACAGTAGATGTAGCATAAAACAAAAAATAAACGAAAAAACATTGACATGTCTTTGCTGTACCTTTCCGACGATGCTGTGGTGGTATGTGAAGGTGGGCAGGTCAGTGATGGGATGGTGGAGCTGGTGGAGGAGGAGCAGCAGGCTGTGAACATGAGCAGATACAAATTGATTAACAGATGAAGTTACTGTGTGTAACATGACACAACTCAGAAAAATAAAAAATAACATTTCATTACTGTACCTGGAGGGAGGGAGCGGGGAGGCGTCTTTTACTGGGGAGAGGGTGAGCTGTCCATGGACTCCTGGCTTGCTGCAGGAGGACAAGTGCCACAGCAGCATCTCCATCAGCTCTGGCTCATCCTAAAAAGAATGAAAGAGATTATCAGAATCAAATGCTTTAGAACAGTTTGACTTTATTATTTAATGTCCTTTTCTAATAGTTTTATTTCAGTAAATCCATTCAAACTGTAGTTTTATTTCAGTAAATCCATTCAAACTGTAGTTTTATTTCAGTAAATCCATTCAAACAGTGAAACTTGTATATTTTATTAATTCATTACACACGGACTGATATATTTCAAATGTTTATTTCTTTTAATGTTGATGGTTATAACTGATAACTAATGAAAACCCTAAATTCAGTATCTCCTAAAATTGGGATATTACTTAGATCACTGGGAAAAAAATAGGATTTTTAGAAATGTTGGCCTTGTCAAAAAATATATCCCCTCCTATATCAAAGGATTAGACAGGTAAGAGCGATATCAAATTTTCTACATAATGACACATGTCCACTGTGCTATTGTGCTGTAATATACGGTAATTAACTTGCAGCTGCATGATTAAAAAAAAACTTGCAGAATTGTTCATTAATTTAAAGATTACTCACCTACCCTAGTTATATTGTTTAATTTATGTATTATTTATGAGTTTTTAGAACTAATGATAACTAAACCACTGGACCGTTTTTATTTAAATTAATCTGCCAACACAACTTTTTTCTAGCGCTTACCTTGCAGGGGTGTCAAACTAATTTTCACCGAGGGCCACATCAGCTTAGTGGTTGCCCTCAAAGGGCCAGATGTAGCTGTAAGACAGTACAGGTAACCCCCGACCTACGACCCCATCGACCTGCGAACCACGGGACTTACGAACATATCATATTTAATAAAAATATGAATTAAAAAAAAAAAAAAATATTATTTTTTTTTTTTTGTGTTTAAATGTTCTTAATTTCATGTGTACATCACTTTGTTGCAGCTCTGGTTGTTTTAAAGGCTTTATAAATAATAATTATGATAAAAAAGATCATTTCTGATCATTTTTGAGCAATTTTTGAGCAATATTGGGCAACAGGAAGTAGGTCTTCAGTTTACACGGTCACAAATTAATGTAGAACACCGGACGCTATTTTAGGTTCAGTCACTAGGGTCTCCGGTCACAAATTAATGTAGAACACCGGACGCCATCTTAGGTTAGCTGCCGAGAGTCGGACGAAGACTGGTGACCAGGATGGCTTCATATGGATTAATTACTAGCTGGAAACGTCTCTGTGAACTTTGTGGATGTCTCAAGCAGCAGCGGATTTATCGCCGATCGTGCCAGGCCGCCGTGCGAACACCTCCGGCCGGCCTGGCTACACCTCCGGCCTGGCTAGCTCCAGAAGCTAACACGGGAGCTAACACGGTAGCCGGCCGAAGACTGGTGACCAGGATGGCTTCATATGGATTAATTACGAGCTGGAAACGTCTCTGTGAACTTTGTGGATGTCTAAGGCAGCAGCAGAAGCTGCAGATTGATCGCGCCGCCGCTCCAACACCAGCTCATGGCTTGGCTAGCAGAAGCTAGCCAGCTAGCTAACACAGGTCTGGAGCGGCTGCGGTGGTTCACTGGCCGGCCGGCGGGGCTGCTAGGCCCGACAACAATCAACGCATGGCAACCTAAGATGTCGGCTTTGACCATCTCAAAGTAAGAAAATATATTTTTATTTATTCTGTAAATGTGAATAGCAATGTTTAACATTACAGTACACTACTGTACATGATTAAATGTGCGCACGCTCCGTTAGCATGATAAATAAGGGTTGAATGAATGAATGAATGAATAATTTTTTTTTTTTAATATAATTTTCACCCCCTACCTACGAACGGATCGAGCTGCGAACGGTTCTTAGGTCCCAAACTCGTTCGTAGGTCGGGGGTTCCCTGTATAAATGTAGTTAAATTTAACTAAATGTACAGTAATCTAACACAACTACTCCTTATTGGTAAATAACTGTTTTTTTTACATATATATATTTGCACAGATGTAGAAATATATGTCTACTTCTTACACTGTTATAATATAAAACCCTTTTGACTTATTGATTATGTGACAATCAGACCTTTTAAGCTCTCAAGGGCCACATCTGGCCTGCGGGCCTTGAGTTTGACACATGTGGCTTAGAGTGTCCACGGAGGGGCCATGCTCGGCAGCCATGTTGTGACTGCTAACGTGAGCTAGATATAGCTCCACTAGCATTAGCTCTGTGCAGCCTACGGGCGCCTAGTTAATGGTTTTTCAAAAGCACAGACTCGAGCTTTCTTCAGATCAGAACCACTCCTCCAGAACCGACATGAGAACATTTGTTAAATGTATCATTATCTACAAACGAAGCAGTCACTTCTGGCACACGGGCCCCAGGCCTGTTAAGCTAACGCTAGTGAAAGCTAGCTCTCAAAACATTGAAACAAGAAGTCCTGAAAAATAACTAAAAATCAACAAAGGGCAGAGAAAAATAAATGAATAAATAACACTGTTTAAAACCACTCTCCTGATTTCAGATTAATGTGAATTCAATCCGAGTCGATCCGAACCAAATCTGATTAGCTTAGCACAAACCCGAAGAACCTGGCAGAACCTTAGCTTAGCACAGGGGTCGGGAACCTATGGCTCGCGAGCCATATATGGCTCTTTTGATGGCTGCATATGGCTCTCAGACAAATCTTTAATAATAATTTTTTTAAAAAGCCGATATAATAATTTTTTTAAAAAGCCGATAAAAATATAAAACATGGCCGCGAGTGGCTGGAGCCAATCACAGCTGTCCGTGGGTGACTGGCGCTGACTGGAGCCAATCACAGCTGTCCGCGGGGCGCTGACTGGAGCCAATCGGATGATGCTTCACGGACACGGGAGGAGACGTGATCAGGAAGTAAACATCCCTCCTAGCAGCTAGCTTAGCTAGTTATAGAAACCCGTGTGATGAAGATGGCGGCTAAACGAAAACAAGACGAGGATTATCGTACTTTTCAGCCGGAATGGACAGAGCAATTTGCTTTTGTGGAGAGAGCAGGTTCTGCAGTGTGTCTGATATGCAATGATAAAATTGCCTCGATGAAACGCTCAAATATAAAGCGGCACTTCGACACACGACATGTTGCCTTTGCATCAAAATATCCTGTGGGGGACAGCAGGAAAAAAGCATGTGAAGAGCTGCTGGGCAGAGTACTATGGAAAGCCAGCAGGTCAGCAGCACCTCCGTGTTTGGACTCAACAAGGTGACTGGAATTCAGCTAGTTTTGCTGACGACTTTTCGGATAAAGACAAGATAATTAAACGAATAAAAGACATGCCATGACACACTACGTGAGGAAAGTCTTGCTGTTTTGCCTCTGAAAGGGACAACAAGAGGGGATGATTTATTAAAAACTTTCACTGAGTTCACTAAAGAAAAAAATCTACAGATGGACAAACTTATTTCAGTGTGTACTGATGGTGCTCCGTGCATGGTGGGGAAAAACAGAGGATTTGTAGCACTGCTTCGTGAACAGGAAAAGAGACCCATTTTAAGTTTTCACTGCATCCTACATCAGGAGGCGCTTTGTGCTCAGATCTGTGGCGAGCAGCTTGGTGAGGTGATGTCGCTGGTCATTCAGGTGGTCAGCTTAACCTCAATACATATCAACCAGACTACAAGGCCATCAGCAAAACTATGCAGCACCAGAAGTCACATTAATGGTAAGAAATACTTTATTTATCATTGTTAACAACAGCATAACAATGTTATTAAAAGCATTCAGATACTTATTGTACTTTAAAAGTGTTGGGCTTTTTTCTCTGGCAGCCATTTTTTGTTTTTGCTTTTTTGTTTGTTTGTTTGTTTGTTTTTGTTGGGGGGATGGGGGAGGGCTAAGGTCACTGCCAGGAGTCTCACACAGTTGCATAATTTTACTTTCATCTTTTTTGTTTCAGTCTCTATTTGTCATACCTGTAATAAAGGAGCACACAAGCTTTATTTCTGAAATCACATGAGTCAGCACTTAAACTTCCTAAGTTGGAATGTTAAAGGTTTAAACCATCCAGTGAAGAGAAGAAAGGTTTTCTCCCATATTAAACACCTTAATACAGATGTGGCGTTTCTACAGGAGACTCACATCAGGAGCTCTGATAACGTGCGTCTCCTGGCATGCTGGAGAGGACAACGCTTTCATTCTCTCTTTCAAGCCAAAGCACGAGGGGTCTCCATACTGATCAGCCAGAACACTCCATTTGAGGCCCATAATGTGGTAGCTGATAAATATGGCAGGTTTGTTATAGTGAGTGGGAAACTCTACAGCACTTTAGTTGCACTGGTGAATGTTTACGCTCCTAATACAGATGATGATAATTTTTTTAGACAACTATTTTCTTCTTTACCCGATCTCAATAAATATCGTCTGGTGCTGGGCGGTGATTTCAACTGCTGGTTGGACCCAGTTTTGGACCGCTCATCTGTTAAAACTAATGTCATAAGCAAATCTGCATCAGTCATTCAAACCTTTTTATCTGACTACGGACTGTGCGATGTGTGGCGTGCTCTAAACCCTGATAAGAGAGAGTACTCATATTTTTCACACGTACACAAAACTTATTCAAGAATTGATTACTTTATCACAGATATTAGATACTTAAATCAGATCTGCTCCTGTGATTACCAGAGCATAGTAATTTCAGATCACGCCCCACTCACTATGTCCCTATCTCTTCCTCACTTTTCCCCAAGAACTGGACAGTGGCGTTTTAATTCAACCTTGCTCTCGGATGAAAACTTTCTAAAGTTTATTCAGGATGAGATACATTTTTTTTTGCTACTAATTCCTCCCAAGAGATTTCTAGCCTCATAGTATGGGATGCTTTTAAGGCCTATATCAGAGGCCAGATTATTGCCTACTCAGCAAAAATAAAAAAACAGTCTACTAATGAACAGAATAACCTAATGCAACAAATCAAAGAGATTGACATAAAATATGCACACAATCAATGTCCGGAACTTTTGAAAAAGCGTATTGAACTTAAAACGAGGCTTGACCTACTAACAACACATTCAGCTGAACGTTTTCTCTTGCATGACAGATTCAAATTCTATGTACATGGCGACAAACCTGATAAACTATTAGCAACCATGCTTAAGGGCTCTAGGGCAAGGCAAACTATTCCTAAACTTCGAAAACAAGACGGCAATACAATCACAGATCATGAAAAAATTAATGATGCATTCAGAGACTTCTACTCGGAGTTATACAGCTCACAATTACAAACCAATCCTAAAAAGATTGATGATTTCTTAGCTAAACTTCACATCCCTGTCATCTCACCTGAACTCAAAAACAGGTTAGATGAACCCATCTCCCAGTCAGAAGTCTCACTAGCAATAGCTTCAATGCAGTCTGGCAAAACTCCAGGTCCAGATGGTTTTCCCTCTGAATTTTTTAAAAAATTTTCAGTCCTACTATCTGCTCAGCTTAGTTCCACCCTTACTGAATGCTTTGAACAAGGATCCCTCCCTCAGTCATTTTATGAAGCCTGTATCACACTACTTGTAAAAAAAGGAAAAGATCCAATGGAATGCACCTCATACAGACCTATCTCTCTCTTGAATACAGATGTTAAAATTTTAGCTAAGATTCTTGCCCGTAGGCTCGAAACCGTCTTACCATCTGTTATTTCAAAAGACCAAACAGGTTTCATTAAAGACCGACATTCATATTTTAATATACGTAGGTTGCTTAACATAGTTTATTCAAGTCCCACAGTCTCGGATGAGTGTGTTGTTTCTCTTGACGCTGAAAAGGCCTTTGATCGGGTTGAATTTGACTATCTTTTTGCAGCTCTTAGTAAATTTGGTTTTGGAGGAAAATTCATTCATTGGATTAAATTATTGTACCATCAGCCATCTGCTACAGTACGTACTAATTCTCAAACCTCAAAACCATTTAAATTACAAAGAGGCACCCGCCAAGGCTGTCCTCTTAGCCCCTTGCTTTTTGATCTAGCCATAGAGCCCCTCGCTATTGCACTACGAACCAGTAAGGAGATATCCGGCATCTGGAGAAATGACATGGAACATAAGGTGTCGCTTTACGCTGATGACCTTTTACTTTTTATTTCCAAGCCATCAACTTCATTGCCTTTTGCCCTCAACTTGTTTACCCAATTCGGCCAGATCTCCGGGTATAAATTAAACCTTACCAAAAGTGAGCTTTTCCCTTTAAGTAATAAAGTAAATATATCAGACTTTACTAATTTGCCGTTCAGAATTGAAAGACAAAAAATTACATATCTGGGTGTCACAGTGACAAAAAAACATAAAAACTTGTTCAAAGAAAATCTGACTCCACTGTTGAACCAAGTGAAAAGATCCCTCACAAAATGGACGCCACTTTCCATGTCCTTGGTAGGACGTATAAACTCAATTAAAATGACTATACTACCCAAATTTTTATATGTTTTTCAGGCACTACCTATTTTTATTCCTAATATATTTTTCAACGAGCTGGATTCAATTTTTTCATCCTACATATGGAGGAATAAACGTCCAAGGCTTAATAAGATGAATCTTCAAAAACCTAAAGAGGAGGGGGGTTTTGGTCTTCCTAACTTTCGGTTTTATTATTGGGCTGCTAACCTCAGATGCTTAGTGCACTGGTATTTTTACCATAACCTGAGTAATTCCCCTGATTGGGTGACTATGGAATTACACAACAACAATAATATATCTCTACCAGCTATGCTTTGTGCTCCACTTTCACTCTCCTCACCCAACTCCATTTTGAATCCTGTAGTGAAACATTCACTAAAAATATGGGGCCAGTTTAGAAAACATTTTAAACTTAAGGATTTTTCCCCTCTAAGCCCCATTGCACCTAACCATTTGTTTAAACCTTCTCTTCAGGATGGGGTGTTTCTGGGATGGCACAGGAGCGGTCTTACTCATTTTAAGGACCTTTTCATTGAGAAGAAATTGGCATCATTTGAACAACTTAGCAATAAGTATGGTCTACCACAATCCCATTTTTTCAGATATTTACAAATCAGACATTTTATTCAATCACATTTTTCAGGCTCAGTTTCTCTACCAGAGCCTACACTGTTGGAAACCATCTTACAATTGAACCCGACCCGTAAAGGGCTTATTTCACGGCTTTACAATCTAATGTTGAACAGAATAGAGACCTCCTCACCCAAACTTAAAGCTGTATGGGAGGAGGACCTGGGCATGACCATTCCAGATGAAACATGGGCTTCTATACTCAAACTTGTTAACACAACATCTCTATGTGCACGCCATTGTCTTATTCAGTTTAAAGTGGTACACAGAGCCCACTTCTCCAAAAGCAAACTGTCTCGTATTTATCCAGAAATCACCCCATACTGTGACAAATGCAAAACTGCTGAGGCCACACTGGTTCATATGTACTGGTCCTGTCCCAGCCTTGGTCAGTTTTGGACGGATGTTTTTAAAACCCTGTCCACAATCTTCAGAGTAGAAGTAACACCTAGCCCTCTCCTTGCTCTGTTTGGTATCAGTGGTGAAGAGTTACCTCTATCAGCCTCCAAAAGACAAGCACTGGCTTTTTGTTCCTTGTTAGCAAGGCGTGCAATTCTAATAAGATGGAAGGGTGCTGCCCTTCCAACTCATAAACAGTGGTTATATGACCTTTTGTCATGCTTGAAACTAGAAAAAATAAGGTGTTCTCTTCAGCACTCTACTGAGAAATTTAATAAAATATGGGGGCTTTTTCTTGATACATTCCAAAATATACAATAATATTTCAGGTGAATTCTGTTTTTTTTTTTTTGTGCTCTCTGTTTTTGTCAGGTTTAAAGATGTAGTGTGTGGACATAGGGCAGTGACCTGGATAGGAGTGAATGGGATTAAGTTTTAAAGAATTTTTGTTTGCGTTTATGTATGTTGTTTAGACAGACCATACGTATAACATTTTTTGTACCCACGCTTTCTTATTTGTATGTATAAAAGGAAAAAAACTTTAATAAAAAAACAGTGATTAAAAAAGTGTTGGGCTTCATAAAATGTACACATTTACTTGTTTTTAGTTTAAAAAAATATTGTACGGCTCTCACGGAATTACATTTTAAAATATGCAGCGTTTATGGCTCTCTCAGCCAAAAAGGTAGTTTATGTTATTCGGGAATTGTAACGGGCATAGTGAGTCACAAATAAAAATTGATAATGTGATATTGGAGAAAGTGACGGAAATTCGGTTTTTGGGAGTATTGATTCATAATAAGATCTGTTGGAAACCTCATATTAAGTATGTTCAATCTAAAATAGCAAGAAGTGTAGCTGTTCTCTCTAATGCTAGAAAATTTTTAAATTATTCTGCTCTTCATATTATTTACTGCTCACTTATTTTGCCATATCTAAATTACTGTGTGGAAGTTTGGGGCAACACTTACAAAACCTCGCTCCAACCATTATGCACATTACAGAAAAGAGCCATTCGATTAGTTCATAAGGTTGATTTTTATTGTCATACTAACAATTTATTTATTCATTCTAATTTTATTAAATTCCAAGATTTGATAGAGTTTCAAACTGCACAATTTATGTATAAAGTTAGAAACAAACTATTACCAGAAAATATACAAAATTTATTTACTGACAAAGTCGGGAGATATAACTATAGAGAAAACCTGAATTTCAGAACTTTGAAGGTGAGAACAACAATGAAAAGAATGTGCATTTCGGTCATTGGAGTGAGGATTTGGAATAAACTCACCAAAGAGTTGAAGCAAAGTCCAAGCATGAGGTATTTTAAGAAAAGACTAAAAATGATTATTATTCAAAAGTATAAGGATGATCAAGGGTGAGAAATTGGATGGTAATGATAGAACTGAGGATGATTTGGACAATTGGGTGCTGATCTGTGTACATGTGTGTAAATATATGTGTGTGGTGAGATGGTGTTCCACCACACCCCCCCCCCTCCACCCTGTGGAGCAGGTGTAGCCATTTGCACACCGTTGATTGATGGGCGGGGCAGATGCCTTTATATTGAGCAGGCTGCTGTGGGGTGCGAGTATCTTTGTTTCCTTCACTACAGTCGGCTGCTTTATTTTGCTTGTGTTCTGGATCTGCTCATCTGAGATCGTAAGTGCCAGTTTTTCAATCAGTTACTGGGATCGTGTTGGGCTTTTGGGGTGTTACACCTGTCGTGCGTTTCTGCAGTGTTGTTCTGCTGGCGTTGCCGGCTGTGGCTGTGGGTTGTTGTAGCGTGCGGCTTCCTTTTGGTCCTCACCTGCTGACCTGTTTCCTCCCTGGTTTGGCTGTGTTTCCACCTCTGGGTAAGCTGCCTGCAATTTAGACTTAATTTTATCCTGAATCCACAATAATGGGTTTTCTGTTTTAGGCACCAGCTTTTACTGTTTTGGAGTTGCAGCGCTGTGGACACTCTGCTGTCTTGTCCTGTCTTTCCCTGGTTGTTCGGCCCACTCTCATCAAAACCTGGACTGGTCGGGCAGGTGTTGGGGGCAGGGCATCACATCACTCCGTTGAAGAGCTCTTGAACTGGAAGACGACAACGACCGGTTATGGTTCCAAAGTGTTTTCCATTATTTGAGTCTTCCTTCTTTTAAAGGACTGAGTGATGGACTGGAAACCTTGGTTTTAAAAGGATTGTTTTATTGAAACTGTTTTATTAAATATTTTAACTTTGCAAAAGTCTGTTCTGGTGTTCTGGTGTATAATTTAAAAGAGCAAGAGCTCCACCTTCTGGTCACATTTGGCGTTGCTGGAAGGATTTACACCAGAGCACCACACCACACCATTGAACAGACTTTTTTTTATATATATATATATATATTTTTTTATGTTTAAGTCTTTTATTGTTGGGTGTGGTTTTATTTTGTGGTAGGACAAGACAGCAGTAGTGGTCCAAGAGAAGACCTAATTGTGGGTTTGGGGTTTATTTTCTAAAAGAGTAAAAAAAAAAAAAAAAAAAAAAAAATTCCTTTCTCTTTTTTTACTTTTCTCTCTTTTTCTTCCCTGCAGGCATGGAGGAGGGGGCACAGCGGCCGGTGGAGGGAGTGGGTTGGCAGAGTGTGACGGTTGGGGGTTTGCCGGGCGCCGCTTCTTCCCCGGCGGTGGTTGGTGGTGTCATGCCGGCTGGCGCTGTAGCTTCTGAGCGGTTGGTGGTTGTGCCCAGGGACCGACGGTGTCCCATGTTCAGTGGTGGGACTGGCATTGGGATCGGTGAGTGGACTGAAGAGGCCCAATCATGTATTCGGGCTCGCCATTTGTCAGCGGCTGATGAGGCTTTCTTTCTTTTCGATCATTTAGAGGGAGAAGCAAGGGAGGAAATAAAGTACCGCACTGATGCAGAGAGGAATGACCCAACTAAAATCTTGGCTATTTTGAGGGAGTTGTATGGTTGCACTGAGTCATATATAACTCTCCAACATGCATTCTTTTCTAGGAAGCAGCAAGAGGAAGAAACACTGTTGCAGTTTTCCTTAGCTTTGATGGCCCTTATGGAGCCAGTAAAGCAGAATGCTCCTGATGGGTTGCTGAATGCTGATATTCTGCTGCGTGACCAGTTTGTAGAGCAAGTGTTAGACAGTGCTCTTCGTCGGGAACTGAAACGGTACGTTCGGGGTCATCCCGCTGCCACCTTGCTGGAGGTGCGTGGGGAGGCAATTAGGTGGGAGAGACAAGGGTTTCCAGGTGGTGTTAGGGAGCGTAGTCATTCTCTCCCATCCACCTATGGGCGGCAGTATGGGGTTTATGGTAGCTCCCGGCTGGCTCCATCTACTGCTGCCCGCCCTGAGCTCGATGAGTTAAGGGAACTTCTAAAACAGCAACAGGAACAGATTAATCAGCTCACCCAGTGTATTGCTTCGTTTCAGACTTCTTCCCCACGGGAACGGTCTCCTCGTCCGGGTTCAGTGGTCTGCCACAGGTGTCAACGGCCGGGTCACTTTGCCAGAGAGTGTGATGGTGAGCGGGTCCGTGCCAAGGTTGACTCTGTGGTCAGGCCAGTTAACCGGACGGAAAACTAGCACCCACTGAGCTGTTGAGCCACAACTCAGGAGGGGGAATAGCAGGCTCGCAACCAGCAGCCACATCAAAATTGTTGGCAACTTGTCCAGTCATTGATGTTGTTATGGGCGGTATCTCTGTGACTTGTTTAGTAGACACAGGTTCCATGGTGTCGACCATCACTGAGAGCTGTTTCCAGGAACATTTTGCATCATTGGGGCGTGATTGCCTTCAGTCATGTCATTGGTTGCAGCTCCGGGCAGCCAATGGTCTTTCCATCCCATACATTGGCTATCTAGAGTTGGATGTTAATCTTTGTGATAAGGTGCTTCCGCATTGTGGGATTCTTGTGGTTAAAGATCCCCCTAATGTTGGTTCTTCAGTTCCTGGCATTTTGGGAATGAACATAATTCAGCGCATTTACCAAGAACTCTTTGGGGCACATGGTGGTTCGTTCTTTGACTTGCCTTCAGTTACAAAGTCTCCTGGTCCAGTTGTGGAAGCTCTGCAGCAGTGTCACCAAGCAGCAACTAAGTCCCCAGTGCTGTTAGCTGGTGCTGTTAAGGTCCGGGGCCCTCGAGCTGTGAGGATAACTGGTGGGGTTATGAAATTTGTAGCTGCAACCTGCCCTGAACAATTTACTGGTCAGGTTTTATTGTTCGAGCCCCCAGAGTCTGGCCTACCAGTTGGCTTATTGGCCTCGCCA
>JBBPBX010083834.1:0-15434 GCA_038048925.1 Garcialebias charrua
TACAAATGAGAGACAACGCTCTCGTTTTCTGATTAACCTCATCAAACATGGTGTTGGTGTTTGGCGGGTTGATAAGCAAAAGCTTTTTAGGATACAACTAGACCCAAGACGTCGTTTTGGTTTTAGAACCTTTTGAGTACCCTGCCCCAACTTGCCTTTTTTGTATGGTGTTATGTAGCCGGTGTCCTCACAAGACTACATTTTCCCCATACAAAAACACTGGTGGTGGAGGTGTTACATATCCTGAGGAAGCTGCCAATGCTGACACCTTTTAGTTCTTATGTATGTTGACTGCAGTCATGCTTTTGTGTGGTTAATTAGTCTGATTGTGATCAGGCTTGTGTGTGTTCAGCCAGGAACACCTGAGAGCCACGCCTATATATACTTCAAGTTGACTGTGCTTGAATGCGGAGTGTTGTGAGCTCAGAGGAGGTTGCTTTTGCTGAGCTGTTTGAGTACTGTATGGTACTGTGTGGGGGTGTTCTCCGCCCACCCCTGTCTTGAAGTCTGATCTTCTGTTTAGAAGGTTCTTGGTGAGTAACTACTAGCTCATGTTTGGTCTTGACTGCTAGATGCACTTAAAGAGTGGCTACTAGCTCATGTTTGGTCTTGACTGCTAGTTGCATTTGTGTCAGCTCATTTGTTTGTGGAGTTTGACTGTGCTTGATGCACTTAGGAATGTTTGCTCATCATTTGACTTTTGTTGTGCTTAGTGCACTGGGTAGCTGAAGGCTGCATTGATGACATTAGGATCCTGCTAATGATAATTGAGATCAGGGATACTGACCTGTGTGGTTTGGTTAAGTTGGTTTAACCAGGAGGTTGTGTGGCTGGTCCAGAGGTGACCAGCTGTTTGGAGCTGTTTGGAGCTTGGAGCTGTTTGGAGTTTTTGTTGGTTTGCCTAATGACAGAGTGAGATCGGTAGTCCAGTTATATCGTTTTTCTTTTACCCCTAGGGTCCCCTTTTGGTCAGGTAGTCCGTCTCCAGATAGGCTGCGACGGCCCTGTTTTTATGGGTTGGGCCGACGCTGGGGACGTTATATTCTTTTTGGCTGACTCACTCTTGTCCACCACTTATTTGTACTTTTGTCTGTCTATTTTTGCTCCCTTTTTTGCCCTGTGCCAGAAGACGGTGCACTCCGCACCTGGAGGGAGGAGTCGGGCAGTTTTCAATAAAGCTTTTTATTTTTACATTCTGCCTTCTTGTGTCCTTTGTCCATTTAATGTGTTCGGCCTGAGCCAGCCGTAACAATATATATATATATTATATATATATGTATATATATATATATATATATGTATATATATATATATATATATATATATGTATATATATATATATATTTATTTTTATATATATATATATATATATATATATATCTCGACCATCTCTCTCTCGACCATGGCTAAAACAGATCCCTGGAACAACATCGGACATCTCAGTCCAGAAATGTGCAGTCCTAGGCACAGCCAAGATACTGCGCAGAACCCTCAAGCTCCCAGGCCTCTGGTAGAGGACCCGAGCTCAGAGAATGATGGAGACCACCCGCGGAGGGTGAGAAATAATATTTTTTTTATTTTATATATATATATATATGTATATATATGTATATATATATATATATATATATATATATATATATATATATATATATATATATATATATATATATATATATATATATATATATATATATATATATATATATATATATATATATATATATATATATATTTATATTTTTTTTTTCTTCTTTCGGCTTTTTCCCTGCGTTAGGGGTCACCACAGCGATCTAGTCGCATGAAGATTTGGCAGTTGTTTTTACGCCGGATGCCCTTCCTGACACAACCACAGACCACCGAGCAACCACAGCCCTCTGTGTGGAGCAGAGAGCTGATATCTAGGGTTCCCGGGGGAGCAGATGTGGGTTAAGGGCCTTGCTCAAGGGCCCAGAGTGGGGAAGATGAGGGTGGAGACAGGTGTGACTGCTTCACTTATCCCACCCACATCTTTGATGTTGTCGGTACCGGGGCTTGAACCGGCGACCTTCCGATCACAAGCGCACCTTCTTAACCTCTGCGCCACCACTCCCCCTGTATATATATATATATATATATCTGTATATATATACAGGTAACCCTCGAGGTACGACACCTGCGACCTACGGCAACTCAGACTTACGATTTTATCATATTTAATAAAAATATGATTAAAAAAAAAAAAAAATTTTTTTTTTTTTTTTTTGTGTGTTTAAAAGTTATTAATTTCATGTGTATAGCACTTTGTTGCAGCTGTGGTTGTTTTAAATGGCTTTATAAATAAAGTATAAATATTAATTTTACGTTTTGATTAGAAATTTATCGTATTATGCAACTTCCGGTTTCCGCTCGCCACTTCCGGTCGCCATTTTACAACTGTACTGCAGTCAATGGAGCTCCAGAGTCTACTGTCAGCTGGCTCCGTGTGCCCGATCAGGGTTGCCTCATACGGATAAATTAGCTGGAAACACTCGGTCAACTCTGTGGACGTCTCAGGTCCGGAGGAGCAGCCGCGGATCGCCCCGCGATCGGCGGCCACAACGCCGCCCGACATGCTAACGACAGCAGCTAACAAAGCAGCTAACACAGGCGAAGACACCGAGCCGACATGCCGCGGAGGATCCATCTGCGGCCGGGAGCTCGCCGCAAATGTCCGCCTGGCAGTCGGGGCCACCGGCTCAAAGTAAGACATTATATTTTTTATTTATTGTGCAGTTCTGTGCGTGTTTATGGCCTTAGTATGTCTGCTTGTTCAGTCTCATGCCATTAAATATGTGTGCGGCGCTCCGTTAGCGGTATAACCGCGACCTATGTCAGAAACGCGGACCTACGACAGGCATGTGTTTTTGGTCCGCGAGGTACGACAAAATCGACCTAAGTCACACACGTAGGTCCCTATCCCTGACGTAACTCGAGGGGTTGCTGTATCTGTATATATATATATATATATATATATATATATATATATATATATATATATATATATATATATGTATATATATATATATATATATCTGTATATATATATACAGGTAGTCCTCGACTTACGACGCCCTCGACTTACGATGTTTCGGACTTACGTCACGCATCTCATTTTATTTTTTAAATAATTTTATATACGGTAAGCATCCATTAACAACAGGTCGTGAAAACAGAAACAAAACAGGCATGGCATATTTTCTTTTTCTTCCTGTTCCCCCTACCCCTCCTTATCTATCCTTATCCTGCTGCAACAAACAGTACTGTAATAATAATAAAATAAATAAATGATAAACAAACAACTAACAAAAAAAATAAAAATAATAATATACCGGTAATAAAATAAAAAAAAGTGGACAACATACAGAAAGGCGTTCATACAACCGTGGGTATAGAAACCAAGTCAGGACATGGACATTTAGAAAACTGCACAAGTTGACAAGCACTATCAGTGACCAGAAACCATCAGGAACCAATGAGGCTGCCGGGCCGGGACACAGGCACATACACAGCAGAACCAGCTCACGTGTGACCCTGAGGATCGAGGGAGGGTATCCAGTCTCTCAAAGTAAGATAATAGAGGGGTCCAAGTTTTATAGAATTTTTGGATTGAACCTCTAACACTAAATTTGATCTCTAGTTTAAGGAAAAGAGTCAGATCTTGTAACCAGAGAGAAGCTTTGGGTGGATGTGCTGATTTCCACACTAATACAGTAGTATTCTTCTTTGGGTTAGGAGAGATGAAAAAGCCAGTACATTTTTAAAATCGTGTGTTAATGATATATCCTCCCCTGGGACTCCAAATATTGCCAGTTCAGCACTGGGTTGGATGCTTGTATCAAAAGCTTCAGATAGGATCTGAAAAATTATAGACCAGAAGTTGTGCAGCTTATCACAGGACCAGAACATGCGAGTTAGATTCGCCTTGACTGTATGGCAGCAAACACAGTTTTCACTGACTAAGCTAAATCCTTGAGAATCTGGCTCTGCTGTAATGAATCCTGTGGAGGACCTTGAACTGAATTAGTCCGAGTCGAGCGCATGATGTTGACCCATTTACTATACGTAATGCATGATTCCAGGTCGCATCAGATCTGTGTACCAAGTTCTTCTGACCATTCTGCTCTAATCTTGTTAAGTTTCACTACATTGAGTGATGAGATGCTATTATTACAGCATTATAGCATTACAGTGGGTATCTAGCTACTTGAAAGATAGGAAACAATTTGTACAAATAAATGATGTAAGATCTGACCTCTGTAATATCACATGTGGAGTTCCCCAAGGCTCTGTACTTGGACCAAAGCTATTTATTTTATATGTGAATGACTTGGTAAATGTGTCAGGACTCCTTAAATGTGTACTTTTTGCTGATGATACCACATTTTTCTGTTTAGGTGAAGATATAGAACAAATGTTGGAATTGATAAAGACAGAATTTGTCAAGATACAAACTTGGTTTAAAATAAATAAATTATCATTAAATCTAGAAAAAACTAATTACATGATATTCAGTAATAAAAAGAAAACTGTTGATGTTCCACTCAAAATTGAGGGTGTTGAGATTTGTAGAGTGAGTGAGGTGAAGTTTTTGGGTGTTATCATTGATGACAAACTGACATGGAAACAACACATAAATTCTGTAAGAATAAAAATAGCTAAATCGATTGCAGTACTGTACAAAGTCAGAGACCTATTGAATGATAAAGCTCTGTATTTGTTGTACTGTATAACACAATCATTGTTCCACACACGAGCTGTAAGAATTATCACTAGAAAACATTACCATCATCCATCAAGTACATTATTTTATCAACTGAAGTTATTGAAGTTCTATGATTTGGTAGACTATAATATTTTATCAGTTATGTATAGGGCTCAAAATAATGCATTACCTTTAAATATCCAAATGCATTTTGTTAAAAGACAAAGTTGTTATAATCTTAAGGGGACGGAGATGTTTGTAAAACCACAATTCAGAACTAGTTTGAAGGGACGTTCTACCCCAATCCAGGGAATTAGGTAGTTAAAAATGCCAAGTCAAGGTTTACATTTAAGAAAATGATCAAAACAAATGTGTTAAAAAAAATGAAATAGCGTAATGTGTATTGTATTAGTTAGAAAATTAGAAAGAGTTAGTCATTTTGTACTGTTGGTTGAAGATTATTATTGTTTAATCTGATTGTTGGAAAAAAGGGGCAGATATAATAAGATTTATTCTTCTTTCTGCTACCTTTCATTTTTTTATATTTTGTACATTATCATTTATGGGATTGTCTTGTATTGTTTCTTTTGTAAAAAATGAACAAATTTAATAAACATAAACATAAACATATTATATATTTTGGAAATGAGGCCTCTACATTGTGTAGGAGTTTGCAAGATGATGTCATTCCTCCCTTTGGGGGTAAATTGGGAAAGCAAGGACTGATATTGCGGACAAAGTCTCGAATCTGGAGATAACGGAATAGGGAGGAACGATGTAAACTAAATTTAGAGGCAATAGCATCAAAGGTAGCGAAAATACCATCTATATAAAGGTCACTAAAGTTACTTAAGCCTACTCTCTTCCATTGGGCAAAGACAGGATCTAATTTGGATGGCAGGAAAACATAGTTATCACATATGGGACTATAGATAGAGAAGTTTGTCATATTGAAGTGTTGTCTAAATTGTGACCATATTTTTAGTGTGGAGATTACAACTGGGCATGTAGAATATTGCTTAGGAGAGAGAGGAAGCTTTGAGGCAACTAATGCAGGGAATGATGATGGCTTACATGTATTCAGTTCTAATTGGCACCAGCCAACATCCGGTTGCTGTAACAGACTACTTTTTGTAGGTTTGCTACCCAGTAATAATACTGTAACGACCCTGTGTTTGGTTCTGCTTTGGGTCCAAGTATTTCTGTGTATTTGTTCAGTTGTACTGTACTGTGTTCTGTTGAGCTGTTGTGATTCTGTTGTCCCCCGCCCTCATGTGTTGGATTGGTCGTGGGGGCAGGAGAGGGGTAGGAGCAGGGAGGAGGGACCGGAAAAAGAGAGACGAAGAAGAAGGGCCCGTGAGTGTGTTGTTAGCAGGCAGCTAGCAGTGTGTTCGCTCGCGTGTGTACCGCGTTTTCTGTTCAGGCGTGAGCTGCAGCCTCGGTAATAGCAGCTCGTCCCTGTTTCTGAATAAACCCCGTTTGGCTGGACTCCGCCTGCAGTGTTGGCGTCATTACATTGGTGTCAGAAGTAAACCAACGCTACCGAGCTGAGTGAGTACTACTGGCTCGTCGCCTCCACCCGCGACATCAGCATCATGGACGGAGCGCTCGCCCAGGTGAAAATTAAAGCGGAGGGAGTAGAGGACGAAGAGGCCCGGAGAGAGGAGCTCGCTAAAATAACTCAGGCGACGGCTGCTCCGCACAGCTCTGCAGCGAGCATGGCTGCCGAAGCAGGACTGAAGACCGGCGGGGGGGCGGGTCCGTCGACGCCATTTTCTCCAAGCGCGCCAAAAGATTCACATGGCGGCAGCCATGACAGTTACGTCGTCCAAAACGTCACCGTCCCGTTGAAGACGCCCAAGTACTCCGGTAGGTCCAGCTGGGAGGCCTTCCATGCACAGTTTGAGCTGCTGGCTCATGCAGGGAGGTGGACAGCTGAGCATAAAGCCCTGCAGCTGGCTCTCTGTCTACAAGATGATGCACTGGACTGCTTGTTATTGTTAAGCTCAGAGGACAGAAAAGACTATGATGCACTAGTCGGAGCTTTAAAGAGGCGGTTTGGACAATGTGTGCAACCAGACATTTTTAAAAATAAACTCTGCAACAGGAGCAGGTTGCCGGGTGAACCCCTGCGTGCTTTGGCTAATGACATTGAGAGCCTCACACGCAGAGCCTATTCACACATGCAGTCAGGGGTTCAGAATGAACTAGCAAAAGATCAGTTCATCAGAGCCCTGGCACCACCGGAGCTGCGTGTGCAGGTTCAACTGATGCACCCCCGATCCCTGCAAGATGCATTGGACTTAGCAGTGGAGAGAGAGTGTTTGCTGGGAGTAGCAGCGGGAAACGACCTGAGAGGACAACCACCGGCATGCAGATCTGCGGAGGGGGCAGAGCTGAACCAGGAGAAACCTGCTTGGGTCTCGGAGCTGACAGAAATGGTCCGAGCGGTGGCACTGCAGTCGACGCGGGACTCCTCCGCACCCCCGGCCGTTTGTTGGGGCTGTGGCCAACCGGGACACCTCCTGAGGCGGTGTCCTAAAACAGTCAAGACGCAGGGAAACGACACGGGGTCTGCGGGGGGGAGGAATCGCAGATCCCGACCGTAGCCTCCACACCTCCATCGCCAGTGGGCGGGGGCCGACAGCTCGAACAGGGGGCCCGAGCCCAGAATCCCTCCGAAATTGACTCCGCCCCCGACCAAGCGACCGTGGTTGTGGTGGTCGGCCGCACATGTGTTGGAGACTTTTGTTATGTCCCCGTCTCAGTGGAAGGGTTTCCATGCACGGCCCTGATTGACACTGGTTCCACGGTAACACTAGTGAGGCCTGAGATGGTACCGGACTGGACTCTGATCCAACCCACCACAGTGCAGCTGCGCACAGTCACTGGGGACATGGCACCTATGAAGGGGAGGGGGACAATGACTTTTAATGTAGGTGGCCGATCTATCACCCACCCTGTGTGGGTAGCAGAGGTGCAGGACATGTGCATATTGGGGCTGGACTTTTTAAGGGCTGCGGGGTGCCAGTTGGATTTGGGTGTGGGGACATGGAGCTTCAAGGAGGGGCCTCTCATTCCACTGTTGCCCGCAGCTCCTGATCACACCCCCACGGGTCCTGTGGCCCGCTACACAGAACCGCAGATTGCAGCTGTCGAGCACATCCCACCTCAGCCCAGCCAGATTGCTGCCACCATGGCTCCCGCACCTGCGAGCCCTATGCACCCAGTGTGGGTGCCCCAGGAGACTGAAGACGCTGCGGTGACCTTGGTGCGGAAGATCTGGGCGGAAAACTGTAGGGGTTTAGACACTCGGCAGCAGGAACAACTGTTGCAGCTGCTCATGGACTTTAAGGACATTTTTGCCCTAAGTGAAGACCAGGTGGGGCGGACTCGTTTGGTGGAACATGACATCCTGACGGGAGGTGCACGCCCAATAAAATGTCGTCCCCGCCGGCTTCCCCTGGCCCGTCAGGAAGCATGTGACAGGGCAGTGTCAGACATGCTGCAGGCTGATGTTATCGAGCCTTCAAACAGTCCCTGGGCGTCTGCTGTTGTCATGGTGCCCAAAAAGAATGGAGAGTGGCGTTTGTGTGTTGATTACAGACCACTGAACGGGGTGACTGAGAAAGACTCATATCCACTGCCTAGGGTCGACGAGTCACTAGACCTGGTGTCCGGCTCCAACTGGTTCTCGTCTCTGGACCTTCGGAGCGGTTATTACCAGGTCCCCCTAGCAACAAGTGCCAGACCTAAGACTGCTTTTTGTACGGGGCGGGGACTCTGGCAGTTTAAGGTGCTCCCGTTTGGACTGTGCAATGCACCTGCCACCTTTTCCAGGCTGATGGACCAGACGCTGGCTGACATTCCTCGCCAGGAGTGTCTGGTGTATCTGGATGATATACTGGTCCATGGCGCCTCTTTTGCAATGGCTCTGGACTCACTCTGTAGAGTGCTGGAGAGAATTAGAGCTGCGGGCCTGAGACTCCACCCAGATAAGTGTCACTTTATGCAACAAGAGGTGTCGTTTCTGGGCCACCGAGTCGGCAGAGAGGGGATCGGCACAATGGAGGACAAAGTAAAGATGGTGGCAGAGTGGCCAACCCCCACGACTCAGAGAGATCTTAAAAGCTTCCTGGGACTGGCTTCTTATTACAGGAGGTTTGTGCGGGGGTTCGCAAGTATAGCAGCCCCCCTTTTCCAACTACTCCAGAAGAACAGAGACTATGTGTGGACTGAACAGTGCCAGGGAGCGTTTGACCGCCTGCGGCAAGCTCTGACTGAGTCCCCAGTCCTCGCTCCTGCAGACCCTTCCCTCCCCTTCATCCTCGACACGGATGCAAGTGGCGTGGGGGTTGGGGGGGTCCTGTCCCAGCTGGGGAAGGAGGGGGAGAGAGTGGTGGGGTATTTCAGCAGGGCCTTTAACAAAGCTGAGAGGCGCTACTGTGTGACAAGGCGGGAGCTGCTGGCGGTGGTACTTTCTCTACGCCATTTTAAGTACTACCTGTGTGGCTTGTCATTCACGATCAGGACTGATCACTCGGCCCTCCAGTGGCTGATGTCTTTTAAAGAACCTGAGGGTCAGGTGGCCCGGTGGCTGGAGGAGCTGCAATCCTACAACTTCTCTGTCATTCATCGGGCCGGAGCCAAGCACGCCAATGCCGATGCCCTCTCCCGCCGGCCTTGCGCTGCAGAGGGGTGCAGTTACTGTGACCGGAGGGAGAGGTTGGAGGAGGAACAGCTGCATCGGAACCATCGAGGATCAGGTCAGAGTGACTTGGCGATCTGCAGAGAGCTGCAGGTGGTTGGCACAGACAGCTGGAGGCACCATCAGGAACAAGACCCTGACATCCAACCTGTGTTGCAGTGGGTGGAGAGGCAACTGAAGCCGCCGTGGGAGGAGGTTGCTGGACTCTCGCTGGCAACTAAAGGGTTGTGGTCCAAGTTTGAGGCTCTGCGACTGGAAGATGGAGTACTGCAGAGGTCATGGAAGAACCCTTCCACAGGTGAGGAGCGGTGGCAGATTGTAGTCCCAAAAGGCCTGAAAGACGTAGTCCTGCAGGGCGTGCATGGAGCGTCTGGGTCTGGACATTTTGGTGTCACAAAAACTCTCCGTCGCCTCCGACAGGGGTTTTATTGGGGCCAGTGTAGGAGGGATGTGGAGGATTTCTGCCGCTGCTGTGACCTCTGCACGGCACGGAAGGGGCCGACGGGTCAGTCTCACGCCCGCCTACAACAGTTTGTTGTAGGAGCCCCGATGGAACGAGTGGCCGTGGACATCATGGGCCCCCTACCACGCTCAGACAGGGGAAACTGTTATGTCCTGTCGGCTATAGACTATTTTACAAAATGGCCGGAGGCGTACGCCATCCCTGATCAGGAAGCAGAGACTGTGGCAGATGCTTTGGTTGGGGGCCTGATTAGCAGGTTTGGGGTACCAGACAGTATTCATAGTGACCAGGGGAGAAATTTTGAGTCACGGGTGTTTTCTACCATGTGCAGCCGCCTTGGCATCCACAAAACAAGAACGACACCATTACATCCCCAGAGCGACGGCCTAGTGGAAAGGCTCCACCGCACCCTGGGACAGCAGCTGGCCATCCTCACAGCAGAGCATCAGCGGGACTGGGACGAGCACCTGCCACTGGTGCTAATGGCATGCCGCTCAGCTGTACAGGACTCCACGGCATGCACCCCATCGCTCCTCATGTTGGGGAGGGAGCTGCGCACACCAGCCGAACTGTCCTTCGGGCGCCCGCCGGATGCACCTGATGTTCCAGCGGGTCCCGAGTATGCCCGGAAACTTCAGGACAGGTTAGAGACGGCCCATGCGTTTGCCCGGAGGCAACAGGAGCAAGCAGGCATGCGCCAGAAACGGAACTATGATGTAAGGGCTAAGGGCCGACACTTCACTCCAGGGGAGCTGGTCTGGGTGTACAACCCTCGTAGGAAGAAGGGACGGTGCCCGAAGCTGGACAGTCAGTGGGTGGGTCCCTGCAGAGTGTTGGAGCGCCTGGGGGAGGTGGTCTACAGAGTTCAGATGCCCCAAAACAGGAGAAGAGTAGCTCTGCACAGGGACAGGTTGGCCCCCTATCAAGGCAGGTCTGCACCTCAGTCCCCAGAAGGCCAATGGTCAGGGTCTCTGGTGCGTCCGCCAACCTCCCCAGAAGCCTTATCACCGACATCGAATGATGCCCCGGCCCCAGAGCCTGTAGCGCCGCTGGGAGCTCGCCCGCAGCGGACGAGGAGGGCTCCAAGACGGTTTGATGACTTTGTTTGTCCCCTCGTGGGCGAGGGACTCAGTAGTGGGGGGGTAGTGTAACGACCCTGTGTTTGGTTCTGCTTTGGGTCCAAGTATTTCTGTGTATTTGTTCAGTTGTACTGTACTGTGTTCTGTTGAGCTGTTGTGATTCTGTTGTCCCCCGCCCTCATGTGTTGGATTGGTCGTGGGGGCAGGAGAGGGGTAGGAGCAGGGAGGAGGGACCGGAAAAAGAGAGACGAAGAAGAAGGGCCCGTGAGTGTGTTGTTAGCAGGCAGCTAGCAGTGTGTTCGCTCGCGTGTGTACCGCGTTTTCTGTTCAGGCGTGAGCTGCAGCCTCGGTAATAGCAGCTCGTCCCTGTTTCTGAATAAACCCCGTTTGGCTGGACTCCGCCTGCAGTGTTGGCGTCATTACAATACAATAGGTTAGGTAGAGCCAAACTGGAGGAAATGCCCACTGATTCTGGGGTGTTTATTATTCCACATGAACGAGGACAGCTGTTTATCGATAAGTTTAAAAAATGATTTGGGGAGAAAGATCGGAATACTTTGAAATAAATACATAAATCTAGGCAAGATATTCATTTTAATACATGCAACTTTGCCGGCTAGTGATAAATTTAGGACGCTCCACTTCTGGCGGTCGCGTTTAAGATTATGGAGCAGAGGGGTGAAATCTTTTTCAAACAGATCAGGAAAAGAACGTGTCACATTAATTCCCAAGTATTTGAAACCTTTTCTAGAGAGAGGGAAGGGCAAATCAGTTTTTGTAATTTGAAGTGCAACGTTATTGATTGGAAAACATTCACTTTTTAAGAAGTTCAACTTATATCCTGAAAATTTATCAAAATGGTTTAGTAAATTCACGATGTTGGAGATGGATGATACTGGGTCAGAGATGTAGAGCAATAAGTAATCTGCGTATAGGGACAGCCGATGTTCCAGCTGTTTTCTATAAATACCCTTAAAGCCCAGTGAAGTCTTATGGTACAGTCACACCAAACAGCGTTTTTACCTCCAAGCTTCCAGCTTCCATGTAAAGTCAATGGTGGACGCACACAGGCACCTCCTGGCGTCTGGCGTCAGGTCGCGTGCGTGTTGCGCGTTCTGAGGAGCGTTTTTTCGTGCACGTGAACCGGCGTCGGCTTCCAAGTTCCGCTTCAGCTGAGCTGAAGTTTTCGCGGTTCAAACGTTCAAACGCCGCTCAACTCTACCTGATTGGTTGGTGTGTCAACCAATCAGGGAGAGTCGGGGTGGAGCTATGTGACGCGGAACGAGGGGACGGTTGTGCGCATGCGCAACTGTGTGACGTATTGTTTGTTGGACAGAAAGAAAGCGCGAAGTTGTGTACAATGGAGGAGAAACTCATCGTTGCTGTGTACCCATCCAGTCCTTTACGACCAGTCAAATGTCCTCTACAGAGACAGAAATAAAAAGCTCGTTGCCTGGCGGAGTGTCAGTGATGAAGTCGGTTTACCGGGTAAGTTTTTAATGGTGAACGTTTCACGTTTAGCCAGTTTAAGCTCTGCTAGCCGTTTTGATTTGATGTTTGTTCATTCATTATAAAAGAACAATACAAGACAGTTTCATCAGATACAAGAATACAAGTCGGATAAAATAAATGGAGCACAAAGAAGATGAAATCCTATTATATCTGCCCCTTATTTCACAGTTTGTTCAAACAATCATAACCTTCAAACTACATCACAAATTGGATAAAAATAAGAATGATTTCAGCTATCACAAAGTATAGCCAACACATTTAACGTTTTTCAATGCCTTTGTTTAGTGGAAACATGCAAGAAGAGGTGGAAGAGTCTCCGGGACTAATAAATAAATTGTTTATTTGTTATTTGATTCACAGAAACTATTGACGCAGGTGTGTTGGAGCTGTCTCAAACCGTATCTCCAGTGACAACTCCTGCTCCAGTGAGAACTACTTCTCCTGTCACATCATCCACCACGTCTGTGATGCCAGCACCTTCGTCTGCCCCAGGTGTGACTCTCATCGTGCTTTTTGTGTAGATTTAGTGTCAAAAAACCACAGACACAAATACACACACAACTGATCCAGTGGTGGCAAAATCTCCCCCACTTCAAAACACACCCACACACACAGAACATATGTAAACTCATAAGAACAATTAATTGAAAGCTCATCTAACATTCAACACATGTACTGTGTTCTTTACAGGATCAGCGCAGAAGAGACCCCGTAGGGAGCAGGGACCCATGCAGCGGAAGGATTTTGAACGTGAGGTCCTTCAATTCTTGAATACAAGAAAAGATATGGCTGCCACACTGCCCCCACCACCACCTCCCGCCTGCGAAGTAGAGCGTTTTGTGATGTCGTTGGTAGCTCCCCTGAAACGTATGCCTGCATTACAGCGTGAGAGACTTCAATATAAAATCTACACCATGGTTTATGAGGAGTCCACTGGCGACAGAGTGGGTCCAGTGACATCCCAGGAAGGCTAATATAATATATATATACATATACACTTTGTATATACATATATATATACACTTTGTATATATAGATATACACACAATATATACACATATATATATACACACATATATATATATCACACATATACACTTTGTTATATATACAGTATATATATATACACACACATATATATATACACACATATATATATACACACATATACACTTTGTATATATATATATGGATATATATGGATATATAATTTGTTTTTTTTAGATAGCAATGTTTTCTACTTTTAAATAAATGTTTTTTTTTTTTAGATAGCAATGTTTTCTACTTTTAAATAAATGTGTTTTCTACTTTTAAATAAATGTGTTTTGTACATAGAATTGGTGTGCAAGTCTTTACATGCGTAGGAGAAACTTGCTGGCTGGTGTAAATCTACATAAGAAACTTTACATTTCATGTAGATAGCTTTAATATTGCAGGTTTGTTACTAGCACTTTCTGGCATTTGTATGATTTCATATGAATACAGTGGAACAGGGCAGAAATATACTATTTCTGTAAAATTTTGGTTTTAGTCTGCTATTCATTTTTTGGTCCTTTATGTTAATATTAAATGTTGGCACAAAAGTTTCCCCAAATAACAAATACAGTACTAGTTCAGTACGACTTCAGATAATCATTTTCTTACTTACTTAATTATTAGAGATTATATAATGAAATGTAAGTTATATAAGGTATCACCATAAACCGGAAACAGTTGCGTTTCTGTTAATAGTCGTTTATGTATGAATACTTAAGTAAAACTAACCGAAAGACAGAACAGAAATTTATCACACAATTTTCATCTGTAAGTTTTAATGCAATTATACACATTCAACTAATGAAAATGTGGATACGACAGTGTTCACAATGAACGTCGTGTACTTGGTCATATAAAGAACTAAATTAAACAAAAGTAATAAGTATAACAAGAAACTGTTCAGAATGACTTGGCTCTGCAGGTGATTTGGTGGAACGTAACAGAGCCGTTGCAAGTCAGTGGGGGTGATGGATGACTACTCTGTTAGCTGCCATGCCACAGCTCCTTCTTCTGAGAAGTATCTCATGAATGCCTCTCTGGCCACAATTGCATCTCTTGCCGCACAGTTTGCTCCCACTCTCTGGACACCAGGAAGGGGTTCTTCTGTTCCACGGTGTGCTGGTATGTCGTCACCCCGGATGAAATTGTGGAGAACACAAGTGGCTTTCACACACTTCACACAGAGCCTGACCAAAGATGGAGTGGGCCAGGACCCCGCCGTCACTGGTTCTTCCATACCCCCCAACATCAATGATACGGAACCTGTATTCCAACACGAAAGCTGTTTGCTATGGTCCTGTAGGAGCCCCCAGTAGCAAAAAACCTGCATAGAGAAAGAGTAATTACAATTATTACAGACATGACATTAAACGTACAACATCTGTAATGCACATAATAGAACCTACACACACACACACACACACCTCTATATGTATACACATTAGGATGTGTGGCCAACATCAGACACAATACTGTATGTATGTACTTATGTACACACTCTTCTGTATAAAGAATAATATGTATTTCTATACCGGTGTATATATATATATGTGACACAGACACACAGACACAATACTGTATGTATGTACTTATGTACACACTCTTCTGTATAAAGAATAATATGTATTTCTATACCGGTGTTATATATATATATGTGACACAGACAGACATTGGCACTTTTTATCTGTTGTCCCAAAATAGAAAAGAAGAATATGTATTTATATATATATTATATATATAATATATATAGATATTATATATATAATATATATAATATATATTATATATATATATATATAATATATATATATATATATATATATACATATATATATACTATATATATATATATATATATATATATATATATATATATATATATATATATATATATACAGGTAGTCCCCGAATTAC
>JBBPBX010083835.1:0-15434 GCA_038048925.1 Garcialebias charrua
TATATATATATATATATATATATATATATATGTATATATATATATATATATATATTATGGGTGGCCGTGGTGTAGTGGTAATGGCAGTCGTCCCCCGATCGGAAGGTTGGAGGTTCGAATCCCGGTTACTCACACCATGTGTCGTTGTGTCCCTGGGCAAGACACTTAACCCCGAGTTGCTCCCGGTAGGACTGGAAGGCGCCTTGCATGGCAGTCGCCGCTACCGGTGTATGAATGTGTGTATGAATGGGTGGATGGTTGGTATTGTAAAGCGCTTTGGGGTCCCTCACAGGGGGCTGGAAAGCGCTATATAAATAAGCTCCATTTACCATATATATATATATATATATATATATATATATATATATATATATATATATATATATGTATATATATATATATATATATATATATATATGTATATATATATATATATATATACATATATATATATATATATATATATATATATATACATATATATATATATATATATATATATATATATATATATATATATATATATATATATATACAGGTAGTCCCCGATTTACGAGCGAGATCCGTCACAACGAGGCGCTCGTAAACCGGAAATCTCGTAATTTGGAACGGCCGCCATTTCGCTCGTAAATCCGGAAATCCGCTCGTAAATTGGAACGGTTTTCGCTAGCGCACCTAAAAACACTCTATTTTCATCTAAAAACTACTTTTGAGTGCATAAAAATGATCGGAAACGTGTGTTTATATGCTTAACTTGCTAACTGAAGTGAAAAAACACATGAAAACTCAGTATTTTTTTCGTTTTTTCCAAAAATGTGCAGCTCGTAAGTCTGGAACCTCGCAGATCAGAGCGCTCGTAAATCGGGGACTACCTGTATATATATATATATATATATATATATATATATATATATATATATATATATATATATATATATATATATATATATATATATATATATATATATATATCCATCCATCCATCCATCCTGTTACAAGAAACACAACGATGACTGGCATGGTTATTCTTGCAGCCACAGGTTGACCCCTGTTGTAGAAAAACTCCCCCACCCAGAGCCCTGCTGCAGTGGAATGGACACACGTCCCCAAGGCATTTGCATTGTAGTGACAAAACCCATCACCCCCCTGTCACTTACATGCAGAACAAAAGCCTCCAGGCATGATCAGTATCTCAAGGGATACAAATTCCTACAAGAGCCAATTGGAGATCTGTGGTAAATATTGTACTAATTTAAAAATCATGGTAGTGCTGCTGTTAATACGCGTCATCACCACGCGACGCGTCAGCGCCTCATTTGCCCTAATCAAGATGGCGGCGACAGAAGCAAGCGAGTACGAAGATCTTCACAAGGAAACACGGTAAAACAATTATTTCTTTGCGAGAAAAAATATATTTCTTAGCTGACTTCATAGCAGACGTGCTTCTGAGCTTAACGAAATGTTCAAATCAGCTGGATTTTTAAAAAAAAGTTCGCCGAATTTTAGGCAGGCGGTTCGGACCGGACGCTTTGTTTCTTTAAATTTAGCTAAATAAACGCTTAAAAAATATATTTCTTAGCTGACTTTATAGAAGACGTGCTCCTGAGCTTAACGAAATGTTCAAATCAGCTGGATTAAAAAAAAAAAGTTTGCCGAATTTTAGGCAGGCGGTTCGGACCGGACGCTTTGTTTCTTTAAATTTAGCTAAATAAACGCTTAAAAAATATATTTCTTAGCTGACTTTATAGAAGACGTGCTCCTGAGCTTAACGAAATGTTCAAATCAGCTGGATAAAAAAAAAAAAGTTCGCCGAATTTTAGGCAGGCGGCTCGGACCGGACGCTTTGTTTCTTTAAATTTAGCTAAATAAACGCTTAAAAAATATATTTCTTACCTGACTATAGCAGACGGGCTCCTGAGCTGAACCAAATGTGAAATCAGCTGGATTTAAAAATCCGCGGTGTGGTTTATGAGTGGTATCTTGCAAACAAAAAAGCACCTCACAGCTAATAGCAGCTACATCCAGAGCAAGGGGCGGGCAGCGACAGAGTCAGTCCGACCAGAGGAGGCTGTTTTCGGACACATGAGCTAGAAACGTCTGGAAGTGGCCCTCCTCTTCCTCTTCGCTCTCTGATGCCTCATCCTCACCAAACGCATCGAAATGCTCCCAATGCTCTGTGTTTGCTGCTTGTCAACAGATGTCTGTCCCCACCGAACATGTCTGCAGACGCGCAGTGGGAGGAGCGTGTGGCTCCCTTCCCGGTCAGATCCGTGTTGTTTTTATGTACACTGGGCAGATAAAATCAGATGTACGTGAGCCTCGTTAACACTTGAGTGGGTTTTCTACGAGCCGAACTGCAACTCCAAAAGTCTTTGTTGAGATTAAAACTTTTTTTTTTATGTTTGGGGTGATGTACGCTCGAGTGGACAGCAGCAACTTTAAAAATGCCAGGTTTTCCTACCGGAGGCTGTTTTTGTCCACAGAAAGTCCCGTCGTCGTTGCGTCATCACATAGCAGAGTCTCTCCCGAGTGGTTGCTGCGACGCTACGAGCAGCAGAAGCAAGAATATTCTGGCTTCCTGCTGCTCGGCTGCGCGCGTGCGTGAAAAGGGACTGCCGGGTGCTGCTGCGCTGCTTGAAATGCTGAAGACGCGCCGCGTCACGCCCCGTTGCTCCAAGATGCGCGGCCACATAGACTTTCAATGTAAAGGGGCTGCTTCGGTTGCGCGAAAAGCTTTTGGTGAGGATTCAGCATGAGTCCTCTGCTGGCTGCTGCCTACAGCGCCCGTATAGCGGCCGAAACTGGTACTGCACAATTTTTGCCAAAAATGAAAAACGAAGAATCAGAGCGAAAAATGGGTCTAAAAATATGGGAAAAAATCCATAAATAATACTCTCGGTGTTTAATACGCTGGACATTCAAATGAGCAAAAATACAGCGTATTATACACCGGAGAATTCGGTAAGTGTGTTGGCAATTCAGTGAAACTCAAACCCTCAATCATTACAGTAAATCTGGCCACAAAGAATGTCACGCCTAACACTGAAGAAGTTTCTGGGCAATATTTAAAGCAAACTAGACAATCTTGTGTTGATAATGTTTCTTCATCACAGTCTACGTTCGGGAACAATACCCAGTCGCCCCCGTGTGAAGAACCAGGTACATCACAGTGTTCAATCATGACTCAAAAGTAACCCAATTTAACACCTCCTGAGTTATTTAATGGTGATCCTGACCAATGCCGACCCTTCATTACACAATCTGTGACACAATCTCGTAGTTTTGGACCCATGTGCAGGCACTGGCAGGCAAACAAGGTAGGAGTTTAAAAATAAAGGCCTTTAACTTTAAACAAGAAAACAAAGTGTTGTTGGGGCAGCAAAAAACATACTCGATGTCACTGTGGAAGGAGAACAGGAGCAGAAACAGATGACCGTGTTTTCTGAGTAGAATCAGAGCTGAGCTAAGCAAAGCAGAGCAGAACAAACAATGACCGGACACCGAGTGGAGGAGAAGAAGGCTTTTTATAAGGCAGAGGGAGAGTGAGTAATGAGAGCAACTGGCTGATGAGAAACAGGTGAAAGTGATTAAGACTGAGGACTGGAGAAGCAGACTGAGGAGTGAGTGGAGAAGTAGACTAAGGAGTGAAATAAAGAAGTATGACAGGAGCAGAGCCTGCCATAACCCTCCCCCCCCTCAAGGGTGGCACCCGACACCCGAAAGACGGGCCCCCACATAACCAGGGAGGGAGGAGGGGGAGGAGACAGGACGGAGGGCACAAAAAGACAGATCCCCAAAAACAAGGCCAACAGGTAGGAGCCTGGATAAAAAAACATAAAAAAGGCGAACTACATCTCTGCCCAAGAGGTCAGGCGGGCGGCCGGGAGGCCGTCCAGCAGATCGGAGAATGTCGGGCGGCCGTGAAGCAGTCTAACAGGCCGAAGGACATTAGGCGGCCATCCAACAGGCGGCGAGATGTTGGGTGCTGCAGTTGCCGAGTCGGGCACCGCCGAAGAGGAGTTGTCGGGCGCCGCCAAAGAGGAGTTGTCGGGCGCCGCCGAAGAGGAGTTGTTGGGCGCCTCCGAAGAGGAGTTGTCGGGCGCCGCCGAAGAGGAGTCAGGCGCCGCCGAAGAGGAGGAGTCGGGCACTGCCGATGAAGAGGAGTCGTCGGACGCCGCAGATGAAGAGGAGTCATCGGACGCCGCAGATGAAAAGGAGTCGTCGGACGCCACCGAAGAAGAGGAGTCATTGGGCGCCACCGATGAAGAGTCAGGGGCAGAGACGGGCGATGAAACATTGTCGGGTGCAGTCGTGGAGTCAGGCGCCGAGACGGGCGATGAGACGTCTGCAGGCGGCGAAGAGTTGACCGTCGATAAGACGTCTGCAGGCGGCGAAGAGTCGGCCGTCGATAAGATGACTGCAGGCGGAGAGGAGACGGCCGTCGATGAGACTGGGTCCGTCGTATGCTGCAGTCAGCGATGAGACGTCGTCTGTTGCAGTCGGCGATGAGACGTCGTCTGTTGCAGTCGGCGATGAGACGTCGTCTGCTGCAGTCGGCGATGAGACGTCGTCTGCTGCAGTCGGCGATGAGACGTCGTCTGCTGCAGTCGGCGATGAGACGTCGTCTGCTGCAGTCGGCGATGAGACGTCGTCTGCTGCAGTCGGCGATGAGACGTCGTCTGCTGCAGTCGGCGATGAGACGTCGTCTGCTGCAGTCGGCGATGAGACGTCGTCTGCTGCAGTCGGCGATGAGACGTCGTCTGCTGCAGTCGGCGATGAGACGTCGTCTGCTGCAGTCGGCGATGAGACGTCGTCTGCTGCAGTCGGCGATGAGACGTCGTCTGTTGCAGTCGGCGATGAGACGTCGTCTGTTGCAGTCGGCGATGAGACGTCGTCTGTGCAGTCGGCGATGAGACGTCGTCTGTTGCAGCCGGCGATGAGACGTCGTCTGCTGCAGCCGGCGATGAGACGTCGTCTGTTGCAGTCGGCAATGAGACGTCGTCTACTGCAGGCGATGAGACGTCGTCTTTTGCAGTCGGCGATGAGACGTCGTCTGCTGCAGTCGGCGATGAGACGTCATCTGCTGCAGTCGGCGATGAGACGTCGTCTGCTGCAGTCGGCGATGAGACGTCGTCTGCTGCAGTCGGCGATGAGACGTCGTCTGTTGCAGTCGGCGATGAGACTTCGTCTGCTGCAGCCAACGATGAGACGACGTCTGCTGCAGCCGGCGATAGGACGACGTCTGCTGCAACCGGCGATGAGACGACGTCTGCTGCAGTCGGCGATGAGACGTCTGCTGCAGTCGGCGATGAGACGACATCTGTTGCAGTCGGCGATGAGACTGGGTCCGTCTCTGCTGCAGCCGAAGAGTCAGCCGATAGGTCTGCAGCTGACGTGGGAGCTAATCGAGGTGCCGGCGTGGGAACCAGTCGAGGTGCTGGCGTGGGAACCAGTCGAGGTGCCGGCGTGGGAACCAGTCGAGATACCGGCGTGGGAACCGGATCAGGCAGTGATGATGAGTCAGCCACTGAGTCTGCTGTTGAGTCTGCAGCCGAGATGTCCGACGTGAGATCTGCAGGCGGCGTGTTCGGCGTGAGGTCTGCAGGCGGCGAGTCCGACATTTAAGTCTGCAGGCGGCGAGTCCGACGTGAGGTTTGCAGGCGGCAAGACCAGAAGAGCCGGATCAGGCGGCGAGACCAGAAGAGCCGGATCAGGCGGCGAGTCCGACGTGAGGTCTGCAGGCGGCAAGACCAGAAGAGCCGGATCAGGCTGCGAGACTAGAAGAGCCGATCAGGCGGTGAGACCAGAAGAGCCAGATCAGGCGGCGAGAACAGAAGAGTCGGATCAGGTGACGAGACCAGAAGAGCCGGATCAGGTGACGAGAGGACTTGGGTCCCACGTCGACCTCCCTTTCTGCAACGGCGAGAAGCAGGGCAGGCAGGTGGGTCACTGTCGATACCCCCAAAGAAAGATGGAGAACTGCTCCCGTCTACATCAACTGAGCAAGATGGTGCTGGGTCCGTGGGCGAGACCATATTGGCTGGTTCCGAGGCGATCCTGGAATGACCTGGGGGCAGAGCAGTAGTCGGTAGGAAACAAGAGCGTAGAATTTGTCTCTCATTCCAGGCTTCAGAAAACAGTTCGTACAGCCCTGGGTCATAACTTACAGACTCCAACCGGGTAAACACATTTATAAAGTCTTCACTGGCCACTAACCTTTCCTACAGATCATAGGCAGTGCCTACAGTGTCAATATATTTACGTGTTACCCGACGGAGTAGGTCTCATTCAGAGCTGCGCTCTGTGATGCTCACAAAACCTGCTAGGTCAAGGAGTGGTTCGGTCATTCTGACACGATCTCGTAGTTTTGGACCCATGTATAGGCAGGCAAATGAGGTAGGAGTTTAAAAATAAAAAGTTTTTTTAATTTTAAACAAGAAACCAAAGTGCTGTCGGGGTAGCAAAAACTTACTCACTGATGTCACAGTGGAAGGAGAACAGGAGCAGAAACAGAGGACTGTGTTTTCTGAGTAGAATCAGAACTGAGCTGAGCTAAGCAAAGCAGAACAGAACAAACAATGACCAGACACGGAGTGGAGGAGAGGAAGGCTTTTTATAAGGCAGAGGGAGAGTGAGTAATGAGAGTAGCTGGCTGATGAGAAACAGGTGAAAGTGATTAAGACTGAGGACTGGAGAAGCAGACAGAGGAGTGAGTGGAGAAGTAGACTGAGGAGTGAAATAAAGATGTATGACAGGAGCAGAGCCTGTCAATCTGAAATTCATTTCCAGCTACAACCTTCATGTTTTTCTACTGAGAGGTCTAAGGTGGCATACATGATCTCCCTCCTCTCCGGCAAAGCCAAGATATAGGGAACTACTGAATGGCAACGAGACTCAAACCTAGCTGCTATGTGTTTCAGACTTTTGCCAGAGAACTATGCCGAGTCTTTGATCCAGTGCTACCTGAGCGAGAGGCTGCCAGGCTCCTTTTCACCATCTCACACGGTAAATGCAGAGTCTCTGAATACATAATTGACTTTCATTGTATCGCTTCAGGAAGTCACTGGAATGAGGAGGCTCTTACTGATGCTTTTTATCAGGGCCTAAATGACAACATCAAAGATGAAATTGTCACCCGTGACCCACCAGCTTCTCTTAGGGAGCTGGAAAACCTGGCTACACGATTGATATGAGGCTCCAAGAACGTCGCCTTGAGGTGAGACATAATAAGGATTCAAAATCATGTTTTCAGTCTACCAGTCATTTATCACAAGATCGAGTCCAGAGGACCCCTTCACCACCACGGGACCAGGAAGAATCCATGCAACTTGGTCGGTCAAAAATAACTCTTCAGGAACGAAGAAGAAGAACCCAGGAGGGTCTCTGTTTTTATTGTGGAGCACCAGGGCATCAAGTTTCAAGCTGTCCCATCCATCCATCCATCCATCCATTTTCTTCCGCTTATCCGGGGTCGGGTCGCGGGGGTAGCAGCCTAAGTAGGGAGGCCCAGACTTCCCTCTCCCCAGCCACTTGGAGCAGCTCCTCTGGGGGAATCCCAAGGCGTTCCCAGGCCAGCCGAGAAACATAGTCCCTCCAGCGTATCCTGGGTCTTCCTCTGGGTCTCCTCCCGGTGGGACATGCCCGGAACACCTCACCAGGGAGGCGTCCAGGAGGCATCCTAACCAGATGCCCGAGCCACCTCAACTGGCTCCTCTCGATGTGGAGAAGCAGCGGCTCTACTCCGAGTCCCTCCCGGATGACTGAGCTTCTCACCCTATCTCTAAGGGAGAGTCCAGCCACCCTGCGGAGAAAACTCATTTCAGCCGCTTGTATCCGAGATCTTGTTCTTTCGGTCATAACCCAAAGCTCATGACCATAGATGAGGGTGGGAACGTAGATCGATCGGTAAATTGAGAGCTTTGCCTTTTGACTCAGCTCTCTCTTCACCACGACAGACCGGTACAGCGCCCGCTTCACTGCGGACGCTGCACCTATCCGCCTATCGATCTCACGCTCCAGTTTTCCCTCATTCGTGAACAAGATCCCGAGATACTTAAACTCCTCCACTTGGGTAAGGACCTCCTCCCCGACCCGGAGAGGGCACGCTACCCTTTTCCGGCTCAAGACCATGGCCTCGGATTTGGAGGAACTGATCCTCATCCCGGCCGCATCACATTCAGCTGCAAACCGCTCCAGCGAAAGCTGTAGATCACGAGCTGATGAAGCCAATAGGACCACATCATCTGCAAAAAACAGAGAAGCGATTCTAAGGCCACCAAAACGGATCCTCTCAACACCTTGGCTGCGCCTAGAAATTCTGTCCATAAAAGTTATAAACAGGATCGGTGACAAAGGGCAACCTTGGTGGAGTCCAACTCTTACAGAATGAATCAAGGATTCAGAACCACGGCCTCCTCCCATGAACCACGCCTACCCAGGGTCCAAGTCAACATTCAAGTGAACGGTAAAGAATTCCACGTTAAACTATTTATTGATTCTGGTGCTGACACTGAGTTTATGATGTTCACTATGCCATGTCGAAGACCCCGAAGAGGAAAACGTGTCAGGAGACAGAGGGAGAGGAGGAACGTGAAGACTGTAGGACTGAGGGTTGCAACTCTAAATGTGGAGACAATGACAGGCAAAGGTAGAGAGCTGGCTGACATGATGCAGAGAAGAAAGGTAGATGTTTTATGTGTCCAAGAGACCAAGTGGAAGGGCAGCAAGGCTCACAGTATTGGAGCAGGGTTCAAACTGTTTTACCATGGTGTGGATAGAAAGAGAAATGGAGTAGGGGTGGTCCTGAAGGAGGAGTTGGCAAAGAATGTAGTCGAGGTGAAGAGAGTGTCAGATAGGGTGATGTATCTGAAGGTAGAAGTAGAAGGTCTGATGCTAAACATAGTCAGTGGTTATGCTCCACAGGTTGGATGTGATGCGGAGGAGAAAGATAAATTTTGGAAAGATTTGGATGAAGTGATAGAGAGTATTCCCAGGGAGGAAAGAGTGGTGATTGGAGCAGACCTGAATGGACATGTTGGTGAAGGAAACAGAGGGGATGAGGAAGTGATGGGTAGGTTTGGTGTCAAGGAAAGAAACCAGGAAGGACAGATGGTGGTGGATTTTGCCAAGAGAATGGAAATGGCTATAGTCAATACCTATTTCCAAAAGAGGGAGGAACATAGAGTGACCTATAAAAGTGGAGGAAGGAGTACGCAGGTTGACTACATTCTGTGTAGAAGAGGAAACCTGAGGGAGATTGGAGACTGTAAGGTTGTGGCAGGGGAGAGCGTGGCCAGACAGCATCGGATGGTTGTGTGTAGAATGACTGTTGTTGCGAAGAAGAGAAAAAGAGTAAAATCAGAGAAGAAGACCAAATGGTGGAAGCTAAAGAAGGAAGAATGTTGTGAGAAATTCAGAGACGAGCTGTTAAAGGCTCTGGGTGGTAAGAAAGAGCTTCCAAGTGACTGGGCTACTACAGCAACAGTAATTAGAGAGACAGGTAGGAAGGTACTTGGTGTGTCATCTGGACAGAGAATGGATGATAAGGAAACCTGGTGGTGGAATAGTGAAGTGCAGGACGCCATTCAAAGAAAGAGATTAGCCAAGAAGAAATATGACAGTGAGAGGACTGAAGAGAGGAGACAGGAATATAAGGAGATGGGACATAGAGCAAAGAGGGAAGTAGCTAAGGCAAAGCAGAGGGCGTACAATGAGTTGTATGGGAGACTGGACACCAAAGAGGGCGAGAAGGACTTGTACCGATTGGCAAGACAGAGGGATCAGGCTGGAAAGGATGTGCAACAGGTTAGGCTTATTAAAGATGGGAATGGGAATGTTCTAACAAGTGAGGAGAGTGTGATGGGTAGATGGAAGGATTACTTTGAGGAGCTAATGAATGAAGAGAATGAAAGAGAAAGAAGAGTGGAGGTCATACAGACTGTGGACATGGAAGTGGGAAAGATTAGTGAGGGTGAAGTCCGGAAAGCTCTGAAAAGAATGAAGAAGGGGAAGGCAGTAGGACCTGATGACATACCAGTGGAGGTTTGGAAATGTCTTGGAGAGATGGCAGTGAGGTTTTTGACTCAAATATTTAATGGAATATTTGAGGGTGAGAAAATGCCTGAAGAATGGAGAAGAAGTGTGCTGGTTCCCATTTTTAAGAACAAGGGTGATGTACAGAGTTGTAGCAACTACAGGGGAATTAAGTTGATGAGTCACACGATGAAGATCTGGGAGAGAATTGTGGAAGGAAGGCTTAGACAAGAGGTGACTATCTGTGAGCAGCAGTATGGTTTCATGCCAAGAAAGAGCACCACAGATGCCATCTTTGCTTTGAGGATGTTGATAGAGAAGTACAGAGAGGGTCAGAAAGAACTCCATTGTGTGTTTGTGGATTTAGAAAAAGCATATGACAGGGTGCCAAGAGAGGAGGTGTGGTATTGCATGAGGAAATCTGGAGTGGCAGAAAAGTATGTTAGACTGGTACAGGACATGTATGAAGACAGCAGGACAGTGGTGAGATGTGCTGTAGGAGTGACAGATAGCTTCAAGGTGGAGGTGGGATTGCATCAAGGATCGGCTCTGAGCCCCTTCTTGTTTGCTCTGGTGATGGACCGACTAACAGATGAGGTCAGGCAGGAATCCCCATGGACTATGATGTTTGCAGATGACATTGTGATATGTGGTGAGAACAGGGAACAGGTGGAAGAGAACTTGGAGAGGTGGAGGTATTCACTTGAAAGAAGAGGAATGAAAGTCAGCCGTAGTAAGACAGAGTACATGTGTGTGAATGAGAGGGAGGCCAGTGGAACAGTGAGGCTACAAGGAGCAGAGGTCACAAAGGTGCAGGACTTCAAGTACTTGGGGTCCACTGTCCAGGAAAATGGGGAATGTGGTAAAGAGGTGAAGAAGAGAGTCCAGGCAGGATGGAGTGGATGGAGAAAAGTTTCAGGAGTGATTTGTGACAAAAAGGTGTCAGCAAAGGTCAAAGGAAAAGTTTACAAGACAGTGGTGAGACCAGCTATGTTGTATGGTCTGGAGACAGTGTCATTGACAAAAAGACAGGAGAAAGAACTGGAAGTAGCAGAAATGAAGATGCTGAGGTTCTCCTTAGGAGTGACAAGGATGGATAAGATCAGGAATGAGATCATCAGAGGTACAGCACATGTTGAACAACTGGGAGATAAAGTTAGGGAGGCCAGACTGAGATGGTTTGGACATGTCCAGAGGAGGGACAGTGGGTATATTGGTAGAAGGATGTTAGAAATGCAGCTGCCAGGAAAAAGACACAGAGGAAGGCCAAAGAGGAGATATATGGATGCAGTTAGAGAGGACATGAAGGTAGTTGGAGTGAGGACAGAGGATGCAGAGGACAGAGTGAGGTGGAGGAGGATGACTCGCTGTGGCGACCCCTGAAAAGGGAAAAGCCGAAAGAAGAAGAAGAAGAAGACTATGCCATGTCTCTGGTTATAAAGATGCATCCCACCACCAAGCCCCGTAGTATCCAAGCTCTGGATGGTCACATACTAAATGAGAGGAGCATATAGCATACACCAGGGAGGAGAGGGAGACCTATAAGCTCGGGTCAAATGAAAGCTCACATAATTTGGACGAAATTGGACTCAGACAGCACCTGGACTCAAGGCTAACAGTCAGAGTACACTGTAGCCTGCCCTGAAAAATAAATAAAGCAACTAATCTAATCGGGACACCCCAAGCAACCTTGAACAAAGGCTGACTGCAAACCTCTCCTGGAGTCTGAAGCTGTTGGAAAAACTGTCCCCCCCCCCGAGAGCTCTCTGTGTGCACTCAGATGAGCGGCTGAGCCCATCTGCAGAACTGTGCTCTATCTGGCGATTGCTCACAGACTTATCTCCCTGCTCCGCCACCAAAATGCAACATGTGCTTTGTCTTATCTTTGTGCTTGAGCTGGTAGAGTTTTTTGACTTTATCATAGAATGTCCTAAGACAAAATGTGATAGATTCTTTTTTGAATACCAATGATTATCCTTCTGTAACCTTCCTTTTTTCCATATCTGATTGTTTGGCGGCGCGGATTAATTTCTGCTGCGGCTTTCGTGCGTACGTCCCTCTTAGGATGGTGCGTGTGCCAATTGCAATGTTCTGTACCCCGGTACAATCGACGATGCCAATAAAGATATATTGGCCCTCATTCATGAACCGTTCGTACGCACAGATTTGTGCTTAAACTGTGCTTACGAGTGATTTAGGAGCATATGTGGCATTCAACAATGTTCACGTATCCTACGATTTTTTTCAGATACGAACAAAATCTACGTGTGGTCCGGACCTGTCGTATATTTTACGAGCGGTCCGTCTGCTGTCATCCAGACAGCATTACTCCACAAATAACTTCATATTTCGTTATTTAGGAAATGTTTAGAGTTTAAAAAAGTCACGCACCACAATTGTTTTTGACAATAGGTTCTGTTTGAAGTCGAATTATAATTTTAAATGTAATAATGACTAACGGATTAAAGTATTTAAATGAAAATCAATTTGTTATCAATGCCGTTTTCTAACACTACAATATTAATATGAAGATCTCAAACTGAAATCAACTTAAACCATGAATTAATTTAAGTTTAATTTGCCGCGGTATCGCAGACTTCGGTAAGCCAGACTTTACACAGACTTCCTCCAGCTGCTGTCATAGCTCTGATGTGGCTCAGTCAGTAGAGCACTGCGTCGCAGTTCCGAAGGTCATGGGATCGCCTCCCGTGGGAGGACAACGTTTTTTTTTTTTTATTCATTCCAGATTTAAAAAACACAAGAAAACTATTTACAATACAACAAGAAATAAAGCATAAAGCCTTTTTAATTTGGAATGAATAAATAATCTAAAGTAAGAAGGAAAAAAAAAGAATCATACCTTGTGGGACTCGATCCCACGAGGTGTAGAAAAAAGGTTAGGAACAGCTAACAGTGCAATGCTTTAACCAGTAAGCCACCAGTACGCATGCATGTTTCGAGGTCCACATTTATTATAAACAAACTTTCTTTGGTTTTAGCTGGTCATTTACTTCCATGAGTGACGCTGCTAATAAGGACAGATTTTCTTTTCTTGTCCTCAGAGACCACAGAACTTCATCCTCCGCACCGGTAGAGTTCTTCTTTTTACTTTTCGCTGTCATTTTATGAACGTTGTAACAATATAGGAGTTATTAGTCAGTTTACTGACTTACCTATAGTTTAGACGTGCAAGTCTGAGCAGACTTTATCTGCACAAACTTGCCACCAAGTTCACGGGGTCTCAACTTTTTCAGAATAAATCAACAAATCTAACGATGTGATTAGCCAGTAATGTAATTTCACGCTTAGACTTCAATTTATGTTGGTCTACCAAAAGAATAGACCTTTTATTGAAACTATCACAAAAATTACATAAACATTTGTATCGATATTAGCTCTGATTTAATAACTACGTTGACAAGAATTCAAATTAAAACAAACAGACAATTAAAACTTAACTGTTGGCACAAAACTTGACAGATTAAATACTTATGAAAAATAAGAAATAGGAGGAAGGAGATGAATGGAAGCTAAGTTAACGGAAGTTAATTATTTTGAAAACAACCAGGGTGGCAAGCTTTCCCATACGGATCTCAGCTGGGCTTCCCACACGTTCAGGACACAATCAACGCCTCGTTACCTGTTGACGATACGTCTTGGAGATAAGAGTTGAGGTTTGTGGACACTAACGGACTGTGTTGTCCAGTTCACGCCCAGATGACCTCCGCGCGTGTGAGCTGATTCAGACGAGTGAGAAGAACCGCTTCTCCCGGCAGGAACAGACTCCAATCGCACTGGTTGAACTTTCAAAATAAAACTTTAGAAAACAAATTCTTCAGAAAGGAGAGTGAATGGATCAAAGTAAGGCTTTACTATGATCCCCGCTGAGACGTGGGTCGTTGACATATGACCGGGACGTCTCCAGCTTTCAGAGAGGAGAGCAGGTTGACAGTTCGTACTCCTCGAAACTCTAAAGGCAAATGCAGGAAGTGCCCATTTATAGGGAGGCGGGATCTGAACCACCTCCTGAATAACTATTGGCTGGTTATAACAAAATAAAAGATGGAAGTATGATCCCATAGGCAGGAAGTCTCTTGACGGACAACAGGAAAACTGTTTACATAAACAGCCAGGTGGCCTGCTTGCAAGCACAGAAAATGTTATGGCTAACTTCATAGACAAAACAGAGAAGGCTGCAAGAGAACAACTCTTACCCTGACTTCTGCCTTAGCGACAGAGTCTTGCTTGCTTTGCAGAAATAAAACCAGTAGAAGGCCAAAGCTCATGAAAGTAACAGATCATCATTAAAAATGACAAAAATATACTGTAGATCAATTCTGAATTAACACACATTAAAGAGAAAGTTCAATCTGATTAATTAGTGTCCATTAATTCATAATAATTGTTAAAATATATAAGTGTCAATTTGTCTCCTTGAGGGCTTCAAGAAGGTGTAACACTTAGAGTTTCAGAGAGATGTGGAGAGGTGTACTTGAAGGTCAAGACAGAGGCCTATATCACTACAGTCCCCCTTTTTGGAAGTCATCGCCTGTCCTTGGGGATGAGTTCCAACACGAAAGGATACCACCGAATGTCTCTGACCTCTATGTAATCCAGCAAGTGGAAAAAGAAAAATCAAAAAGTTCAAAATTATACTCCCATAATGTTTTTGGAAATTCCATACTGTTCGTAGGTAATCCCATTGCGGCAAGCTTTTAATCCTTTGGAAAACATAGTCTGTTAACCCATGGAGAACTGAGTCTGTGATCCCTTGGAAAACAAAGTCTTATAATCCACAACGGTAAATCCACAACGATGGGGGTTATTGATTTCATCAGCAAGAATGGTTTTTAATCAGCATGTAGAGGGGATCCCTCGATTGAAGCAGAGGAGGCGGGCCTTGGATGAAGGTTGAAGACCAACGTTGGATCAGCAGGTCCCCACATCGAAGGTTGCAGGCTGGATGGCTTCCAGTCGGTGCCACCCTGGTTCAATGTGTCATGCAATTATGTGGTTTTAGGTGGGCTTATGATTGGGATTCTACATTAAGCCTTACCTATATGCACCTGGTATGTAAGCTATCATGGATTAGATCAGCTAAAATTACCAATTAAGGGGTGGATCAATGCTGTAAAAATCAGAAATAGGGATCTATACCTATAGAAATGTGGAGGGCTTCTGTAACGAAGGCCTCTTCATTCAAACTATTCCTCCATTCATTATTTAGTTTAGGTTAAACTAAAATAAAAAAATGAAATCTAGTTTGGTCTAAATGTCTGTTGTCTTTTAGACGAACGACGCAAGATTTGGTAATCCCTAAAAATTTTGAAGTCTATGGCGAGACTCATCAAAATGAATAGATCTAGAATAGAAACGATCGAATCGGTTCTACCTAAATGATT
>JBBPBX010083840.1:0-15433 GCA_038048925.1 Garcialebias charrua
CCGAGTTGTTTCCAAAAGATAATGACACTAATACTGGCTGGTATCCAAGGCGTCTCCATCTACCTGGACGACGTGGTGGTGCATGCACCATCTACTGCACTGCATGATGCTCGCCTAGAGCAGGTCTTTCAGCGTTTCCAACAACATGGGGTCACGCTGAACCCTCAGAAGTGCATGTTTGGAGCTGACGATGTTGAGTTTCTGGGTTTCAGGCTCTCAAAAGACGGCATTGCCCCAATTTTGTCCCACACTGAAGCCATCCTGTCCCTGCCGGACCCGCAATCACCATCCCAGCTGTCTTCCTTCCTGGGAATGGCGGCCTACTACCTCAGATTCATGCCACACTACTCGGATTCGACGGCCCCTCTGCGCCGGTTGCTCCGGAAGGACATCACGTGGGACTGGACACCAGCATGCCACGACGCTGTGCAGATCATCAAACAACAGCTCACGTCCCCACCCACGCTAACTCATTTCAGCTTGACCGCTCCCACCTTGGTCACCTGTGACGCTTCTGGGGTGGCGCTAGGTGCGGTGCTCTCCCAGATTCATGACGGGGTGGAACGCCCTGTCGCGTTTGCCTCGCGTGCGCTTACTCCAGCAGAGCAGAAATATTCTGTGGGGGAGCGGGAGGCCCTAGCCTGCCTGTGGGCATGTGAACGCTGGCATGTCTATCTCTATGGCAGACCGTTCACCATCCGCACAGACCACCAGGCGCTAACAGCACTGTTGGCGACCCAAGGCTCTGGGCACAGGCCCATGAGACTCCTGAGGTGGGCTGACAGGCTAAATCAGTACAATTTCAGCCTGGAGTTTATGCCTGGGCGGGCTAACACGGTGGCTGATCTCCTGTCGAGAGCTGTGTCAGTGACGAAGGAGACGGTCGGAGCAACACCAGACACAGAGAACGATGAAGATTGGGTTCAAGTCCTGCATGGACCCCTCAGTTCAACAGTTACCCTGACAGAGCTGCAGCAGGCCTCAGCTGCAGATGAGGCACTCACAGTGCTCCGTACCTATGTGCAGGATGGCTGGCCTGCCCAAGTGGATGACAGGGTGCTTCCCTACTACCGTTTCCGCAACGAACTCTCCTGCTGGGGGGCGGTGTGCCTTGCTCGTGGTCACCGGGCAGTCATTCCAGAAACCCTCAGGGCCAGGGTACTGCATATGGCGCACGAGGGGCACCTGGGGGTGGTCAAGGTGAAGCAGCGCTGCCGCGATACAGTGTGGTGGCCCGGTATAGACTCTGACGTTGAGGAGCTGGTGCGTAACTGCGCCTGCTGCCTTTTGAGTGGGAAAACTGGCCAGCCTGCCACAGCCCCTCTCACCCCGACCCCTTGGCCACCTTCACCTTGGGAACATATTCAGGTCGACATCTGTGGGGAACTTCATGGGGCACCTGCTCATGCCCGCTACCTGCTGGTGGTTCATGATCTTCACTCGAAGTGGCCTGAGGTTTGCCAACTGAGCTCCATCACTGCACACACCATCATAGACTGCCTGGACAACCTGTTTGGACGTTGGGGCCTTCCAAGTGTTGTTACAACAGATAATGGGGCCCAGTTCACCTCAGCAGAGTTCACAGAGTTCCTCACACTACGCTCCATCAGGCACATCAGGACAGCAGTTTATCACCCAGAGAGCAATGGGGGTGTGGAACGACTCAATAAAACTCTCAAAAATGGACTCAGAGCCTGTCTGGAGGAGGGGAGAACCTTCAGCGACGCTCTCAACCAAACCCTTTTGACCATCCGGGCAACCAAGCATTCCACCACAGGAGTTTCACCGGCGATGTTAATGATCGGGCGCGAACTGAAGCAACCCCTGGACTGTCTGAGAGCTGAGCCAGCTCCTGCACGTGGGAGCCCAGAGCTCCAGAACGCCAGAGCTCAGGTGAAGGGTTCGCAGGCCCGGATGAAAGACAGGTTTGATGCCACGCACCGAGTGCAGACCCCCGCACTGGCTGCAGGGGATTGGGTCAGGATCAAACGGCTTCATCGGAGAAATAAACTGAAATCATTCTGGTCAGAGCCACTGAGGGTGGTTAAGCAATTGGGGCCGGCCACATACAGACTGGAAAATGGGGGTCGTTGGCACGCAAACCGTCTGCACAGGGTCATCGCCCCACCAGCACCTGCCCCACCAGCACCTGCTCCACCAGCAGCTGCTTCACCGTTGGCCTCGGCAACGGCAATGGGTTGGCAGCCTAGGCCAATGACTATTCGGGTGGGGGATACTCCACCAGCTTTGCCCAACTCCACTCAGCAGCCAGCACGGCCCCAGAGACAGAGGGTCCCGCCTGTCTGGCTTGGGGACTATGTGACAGGGTGATGGTGTTACTAAACATCTATTAATCTGCGTTTTATTGAGTCCAGTTTAATCTGTTATTCTTTGCAAAGTATTATGTTTTCAGGGGGGTGAAGGGGGAAAATGTTGTGTTCAGAAACCACAGTGTTTAGTGTGTTTGTTAGTGGTTAGTGTTTAGTGTGTTTGTTACGCCAAAAATACACTACACGCGTTGCAGCTCCGTCCCGCTCCGGTCCGACCTCCGCAGCAAATACGCACCCATTATAATCAATGACAGAATTTACACTGGCTCCGCACGGCGGCGGCGAGCTGCGGAGAGCGGACGGCAGTCCGTCAAAATTAGAAATTTTTCTATTTCTGCCGGATGACGGAGCTGTGCCGGAGTCAACTTTTGAAGATTACGTCGCACCAACAGGAAAAGGAACGAGCACAACTTCCGTATTTACAAAATAAAATCACCACGGGCGGACTAATCCTAGCTCTATACGGATTTATTTGTACAAAAATGCTGTCAAACTATCATTTATGACTATTCTATGACTAAACTATTATATTTATGACTATGACTACGCCTAATAACGCAATACAAGAAATAAATAAATAAAAAAGTATTTTATTCTGAAATGTAAACATCACTTCCTGTTGCTCAAACCATGTAGCTCATTTACGAGAGAAGATCAAGGCAGCAGTCTCTCTACAGTTGTTCTCCATCTTCCACCGAATGAATTGTTTTGTTCTGACTTACTTATTTATCACTTGATTTATCGCGCGATCTCGCACGTGTCTCGGAGCGGCGCATCCAGGCGGACCTGAGCGGAGCGCAGGCAGTGGAAATTGGACTCGCTCAGCTGCGACCTGCGGACCGGAGCGGGGCGGAGCCGCGTGCAGTGTATTTTTGGGGTTAGTGTTTAGTGTGTTTGTTGGGTCTATAATGTTGTGCACTGTTTGTTACGACATGTTACTGTGCCTTTAAGAGATGCTTTACGGCATGGGGTAAATGTGAGGGTGGGGGGAGTTTTGGTTCAGTAAAGTTTGGTGCACGAAGCGACACGGTGTGGTTATTGAGTTCCCGCGGACATTACAGGTGTCTTGAAGCAGGTTAGCAGATCAGATGTATAATAATAAGAGCACAGCTCTGTGGTGTGTTTTTTTCAGTCACCAACACTGTGTGTGTACATGTGTGTGTATTAAAACCTTATGATTAAGATAGCATTTCATGTCAATGTATATAGCAACTCTGATTTTAGAATAATATAATGCAACTGACTGCGTCTGACTGACAAAGCCCTCTGGAGTGAGGGTGAAACGTTTCTACTAAAAAGAAACTGTCCAGATGAACTGATTGAGAATGATCGGATAATGCAATAATCTGTTATAGTTTACACTGTACGTATAGTTTTTAGCTACTGTAAAATGAAAAATACTCAATGTTAAATAACATTTTCTTTTTTTTTACCTTCAGGAAAGTGTCCACCAGTTACACTGTATTTCTGCTGTGGAAGTTCTGGGTCAGCTTGTGATAAGATGAGGTATCTGAGAGGACGCAGTGGGATTTATAGCTGAATAGTTGTTTTGTGTAGGAGTGAGTTAGATTTTAATTAAAAGTAATTGTTCTTCTTATTCAGGCTGTTGAAATCACCATCAAGAGAGAAGCTGTCATTAAAGCTCTGATGGTCTACCTGAACCTGTTGAGCATCTTTAGAAAGACTACCAGGTAAGAAGACATGTTGCACTAACATGAGCAACATCCACAACATCCACAGACCTTTTTTGGTGTGAAATGCAACATTGCACTGGATATATATATTTTTTTCTTCTTTTTGCTGTAGACTCCTTTTATTTTTGTCTATTGATTTTGGGCTCCAGTGGAGGGAGAACCAGAACCATGGAGAACCAGTTTGAAGGGACGTTCTACCTCAATCCAGGGAATTAGATTATGGAATGGCTTGGAGAATGTAGTTAAAAATGCCAAGTCAATGTTTACATTTAAGAAAATGATCAAAACGAATGTGTTAAAAAAAATGAAATAGCGTAATGTGTATTGTATTAGTTAGAAAATTAGAAAGAGTTATTCATTTTGTACTGTTGGTGGAAGATTATTATGGTTTAATCTGATTGTTGGAAAAAAGGGGCAGATATAATAAGATTTATTCTTCTTTCTGCTATCTTTCATTTTTTTATATTTTGTACATTATCTAAAAAAGCTAAGTCTGGTCCTCTAAACATTCAAAAAAACAAAACAAAACAAAGCAAAAAAATTGTAGAAACGTTTCGTCTTTCGTCCGAAAGACTTCCTCAGTCTGAGGTGCTGGGTTCAGCTCAGTCTTATAAATAGCACCCTCTCACAGTGTTACACAACCAGTTGGCTGATGACAGCCGAAACCAGCTGCTCACATGATCAAGGAGGACCATCAGCCTAACGATGGATCGTTAGCACCCTGATGGTTGTTTGCTATTCACAGAGGGCTGAGTGATACCATCAAACACAGCATTGTAGGAGGGGGACAGTTGAACCCGGAGGCCTCCACCCCTGTTTAATGATGGACGGTTAAACAGGGGTGGAGGCCTCCGGGTTCAACTGTGCTCATCAGGGTGCTAACGATCCATCGTTAGGCTGATGGTCCTCCTTGATCATGTGAGCAGCTGGTTTCAGGCTGTCATCAGCCAACTGGTTGTGTAACACTGTGAGAGGGTGCTATTTATAAGACTGAGCTGAACCCAGCACCTCAGACTGAGGAAGTCTTTCGGACGAAAGACGAAACGTTTCTACAATTTTTTTTGCTTTGTTTTGTTTTGTTTTTTTGAATGTCCAGAGGACCAGACTCAGATTTTTTAGATTTTTCTACCTGGATTATTGAGCATGCATCAGGGTATTTGTACATTATCATTTATGGGATTGTCTTGTATTGTTTCTTTTGTAAAAAAAATGAACAAATTTAATAAACATAAACATAAACAAGTAAGCGGTCTAGAAACATCTAGCTGTGAGATATTTTCTGAAAAAGAGTATTTGTTCTAAAGATTTTTTTTTGCACTGACTGTGCCTCTCTAAATGTGAATGCTGCCATGTCAGATAAGCACTAATGCACCCGTATACCATCAGAGAGGCAGGCTTTTTAACTGTGCACTCATAAAAGAATCTCTCCTTTTTAATACAGATGTGAAAATGTTCACATTTCCATTAATCTGACCCCAGAACAGTTTCCACTTTGCCTCAGTCCATTTTATACTAGCTTTGGCTCAGATGGATTTTTAATTTTTTTTAGATCGATAGAGCTTCAACCAGCATTTATAGAACGAAGCAAGTTATATTAATGAGTTGTGGAGATGTTCCTGAAGCCATGCAGTGAGGGTCCAGAACAGAACCAGTTTTTAATGCAGCAGCCTCTGAGGGTCTAAAGATCATATCCCATGTTGACTTTCAGCTTTGACCTTTGTGCACAAACACAACGTTCCATATTCTGAAATTGTTTTAGATGCAGCTTTGAACAGAACCTCCGCCCATCTGGCAGATTCAGTCTCTGTAAAAGCATTCTCGTTATTCCCAGTCCTCTTACTGACCTGTTGCCAGTTAATCAAAAAGGTAAAATGCTCCAGTTGTTTCTGGATTGATACACTTTTACAACCTTTCATCAGCCCCATCAGCGTCTGAGCTGCTATCAAATCCAGAATTGCCTCCATTTAGCAAATGATCACATTTTATTAGTCTTTTACACCAAGTCTCAACTTTTTGGAATTGGGGTTTTAGAGGAATCTGTAGTGGACCACCCTGGTCCATGAAACTGTCCCAGTGATACACCTTGTCACTGAACCTCTCAGTGAAACACCTTTTCTTTGTTATCTTCAAGAAGACAGTAGACACTGTTTATTCCATTAATTTGAATCAAAGACACAAATTAATTACCAAGAGACTCTGTAATTTTGTTCTAATTCAAAATAATCCAAAGGAATAACCTTCTGTTTTGACGTTTCATCACTATTCTTCAATTGTCTTAGTCAAAGACTCTGCCTAAGTCGAAGGACATGTCAAATAGAACTTTTAGTATTTGTTTAGAAAGTGTGAAACAGCTCATTCATTCATTCATTCAAGTTTATTTGAACAAGGACAGCACAATAAACAATGTTACATGTTAAAAACGAAGCAACCGTTGTCTTGTACACAGGATTTCTAGCCATAGGCTAATTTGCAAACCCAGTCCTTGGTTGGACTTTTATATAAAAACAGCTAAAATCAAATTAAAATTTAATTAAGATTAAACAGTTCCCTATATAAAAACATCTAAAAAAAATAAAAAATTAATGAAGTTTAAATGGCTTAAACAGTTCCCTCACACACACACAGCTGCTCCTCTGTCCCTATAGGATTCAGTGTTCACAGATTTGGTTTTGTTTCAACCATTTTTTCACCTGGGAATTAAAACCTCTAAGATCAGTCAATGTTTTTATTGCTGATGGTAAACTGTTCCAGATATGAGGACCTTTAAATGAGAAGGAGCATTGACCAAATGATGTTTTGTATTTTGTAGGTTTACAGTCTCCATCAGCTGCACCTCTTGTTGCAACTCCTGAGCTGCTGACTTTTAAAATCATTCTGCTCACCAGTTCGGGGACAAGACCATTAATACATTTAAAAGTTAATTTTAAACAAGAAAATTTTAAAAAATTGTCAAAGCTTAATAGGTTATATTTATCAAGTATTTTACAGTGGTGCCACTTCAAAGGTTTCTGGTCTAGAACTTTCAGTGCTTGTGAGTACAACATCCTCATAGGTTTTAAAGCCGATTGAGTTGCTTGGCTCCAGACAGTGACACAGTATGAGAAATGAGACATAATCATGGCATGAAGGTACAACTGAGCAGATTTTCCACATAAACAAGATCTTATAAGACGAAAACAATTTATATTTGTCTTAATGGTTTTAAACATTTTCCTAATGTGAGCCTCAAAGTTAAGGTGGGAATCTAAAATGACACCCAGATATTTAAACTCTTCCACTTTTTGGATTTCCTTTTGCTAATCAAGTTTAATCATTTAACTGGCGTCTGTATTCTGTTTCACTTCTAAAACAATTATTTCTGTTCTGACTGCTTCTGACCTTCTCTTTTGACTTCTAAACTCTCTGACGTCATCTAAACCACTCCTACTCTCGTCACATGAGCCAATGAACGGAGTGAGTTCTGCTGACGTCAAGTCCTCTTTAAAAGTTCTAAACTTCCTGGAATTGTTAGTTCTACGAGGAAGTTGGGATGTAAAACTTTCTCTTTTAGCTGTTGAACGTTTGGTCAAACGCCAAGGACTGCGTTCCTCAGCAAGGGTTAACAGCACGCAGCTGTAAATCTGCTCGAGCTCAAGCTACAAGTTCTTAATGAACTTTTCTTTCTGGAATATTTTATCTTGGAAACCAAACCGGAACCAGTGCCGCTACCTCGGTTCGGTTGACTCGGACCTCAGCGAGACGCTGGAAGCCTGCAAAACGTAGCTGGATGGACAATCTGTGCACGCTCTGGCCTACTTTACCGGAGCCTGGATGGATAATCTTCGCAAGGTAAAAAGTTGATGTTCATTAGCGGACCCGGGTCCAGCGGAGGCCGTCCAAAGAGTGAGCCGTGTTTCTGGTTGAAACTCATTCCAAGATAGTTCCCTTACTCTACCTTCTCCTCCTCACTCTTAAACCTCTCCTTATCTTTGCCAGTAACAACTAAGCTAAAAGCCTTCAGATATGAAGTAAAACTACCATCTTATCTACTCGTTTCTGTTGTCAACAATTTAAATCTGCTGACGTTAATTTATAGGAATCTGATCATTCAATCCGTTGTACATGTATGATGTAATTTTAACGATTTGTTACTAAATGATTCCATCTCCTGGTGGGTCAAAGATAATGTTTCTTGTCGACTTACATCTATTATCTGGTCATACAATTTATTGGTTTAAATCCTGAAAAAGAGAGAATCCGTGAATAATTGATGATAAGATTGTCAGGATAACACCTGCTCATTCTTACATCTGGTGTACTTTATGGTTCAGTAAATCTGACCATTACCTGTACTACTACAAATCTAAATAAGTTTGTCAGTACAGCTGCTTTGGTTAACAGTGAAACCAGATGTAAAACTGAGCTCACTGACCTCAGATAAGATGGGTCGGATTATTGTCCTCAGGAGACCAGGAGGGGGTTTGGTGGATCTGATCGGCACATGTAAAGGTCATGTTTTCTGAATAACCTCCTCAGACATCTTCTGTTGGAAAATGTTGCTCCTTTATTTTGTTATCTCAACCCTCACATTCCTTTTTGATATTGCAGGGTTCGGACCAATTTGTTTATGCTTTTTATTTCCTGAAGAACCTTTATGACCCACCAAAAAACATTGAATATGGATTTAAACCCTGTAACTAAAAGTCTGAACTGAAATCAGTTCAGACTTTTGAAGTGGGGTCCAGTAGAAAATTAATAATCGTCTTACCTGTTGTGCATGGCTCTTTGAGCGACCTGTTTGTTCTGCGGAGGTGACCCAACTGCCTCGCTTACATCTCTAACCTGCAGTGTAGCCATTTAAAACTCCTTAAAGCACTCACCTGTCTACACTTCCTCTTCACGATCACGTTTTCACGCACTGCCATTTACAACAGGAAATTAGAGCAGCAGCAGCTAGCTGTAGCTTTTCCGCAGGATTCTGATATTTCTGCTGGAAAATACCATAATCCTGCGGAAAAGCTACAGCTAGCTGCTCAGATCTCACTTGTAAATGAGTCGTCGAGGCTCAATGTGATTTATCTGTATAAATAAAGGTTGAATGAGTTTAATCTCAAGAGTGGTAGTCACAACTAATAGCAGTTTATCACATTACTGAGCCGCAGCGCAGCAGATTATTTTTTATTTTGTTCTTATGTTGGCCAGTCTGGCTCCGTTATTACCTCGCTCGATGCACAGAGGAGCATCAGAGATAGGCCGACTCCGACCCCTTTGCCGTCTCATCATCTGAATGGACCGAGACTGTAAGAACAGTCTGCACCTCAGTCCAGACGTCTTGTGAATGAGACTTAAGACCAGGGAGTTCTCTTTGTCATCACTTGGTTGCACTTTGGCCATGCCAAATAAATAAATAAATAAATAAATGAACAAAATGTGTAAAATCATGTGTATCCTGCTGAATTTCTTAAGAGGTTCCTTTCCAAACTTTGCATTTGTATGAAATACACAGGTACTTTATATACGTTTCACACAGAAACAGCGTTTTAGAAATTAGGAGTATAAAACTCTCTCGTATTACAAACTGGATTCCAAAAAAAGTTGGGTCACTAAACAAATTGTGAATAAAAACTGGATGCAATGATGTGGAGATGGCAGTTGTCAATATTTTATTAGTAATAGAACATAGATGACAGATCAAAAGTTTAATCTGAGTAAATGTAACATTTTAAAAGAAAAATATGTTTATTCAAAATTTCAGTGTCAACAAATCCCAAAAAAGTTTGGACAAGTAGCAATAAATGGCTGGAAAAAGGAAGTGGAGCATATAACGAACAGCTGGAAGACCAATTAACACTAATTAGGTCAATTGACAACATGACTGGGTATAAAAAGAGCTTCTCAAAGTGTCAGTGTCTCTCAGAAGCCAAGATGGTAAGAGGATCACCAATTCCACCATTGTTGTGCAGAAATATAGTGCAGCAATACCAGAGTGGTGTTACCCAGCGTAAAATAAAGACTTTGAAGTTATCATCATCAACCGTGCATAACATCATCAAAAGATTCAGAGAATCTGGAACAGTCGCTGTGCGTAAGGGTCAAGCTGTAAAACTCTACTGGATGCTCGTGATCTCCGGGCCCTTAAACGTCACTGCACCTCAAATAGGAATGTCACTGTCAAGGAAATAACAGAATGGGCTCAGGAATACTTCCAGAAAGCAATCAGTGAGTGAACACAATCCACCGTGCCATCCGCCGTTGCCAGCTGAAACTCCACAGTGCAAAGAGGAAGCCATTTCTAAGCAAGCTCCACAAGCTCATATGTTTGCACTGGGCCAGGGGTCATTTAAAATGGAGTGTGGCAAAATGGAAGACTGTTCTGAGGTCAGAGTCAGAGAGTCAGAGTCAGAGAGTCTTTGTCATTTGCACCGCATGTGGTACATGTGATGAAAACGAGATTATGTACACGGGGTCCCAGTTACATCCAACAACAAATGCAAGAGAAAAACAGTAATAACATCTAGAATTAACTAAGAAAAACATCAACTAGTAATACACTAAGCCTAATATAGTTGAAATAAACAGCAGCACGAACATGAGTTTGTATGAGCAGATGAGTCACGAGTTGAAGTTCTTTATGGAACACTGGGACGCCATGTCATCCGGACCAGAGAGGACAAGGATAGCCCAAGTTGTTATCAACGCTCCGTTCAGAAGCCTGCATCACTGATGGTATGGGGTTGCATGAGCGCTTGTGGCATGGGCAGCTTGCATGTCTGGAAAGGCACCATTAATGCAGAGAACTATGTTCAGGTTCTAGAACAACATATGCTCCATCTAGACGTCATCTCTTTCAGGGAAGACCCTGCATTTTTCAACAAGATAATGCCAGACCACATTCTGCAGCAATCACAACATCATGGCTACGTAGGAGAAGGATCCGGTACTGAAATGTCCAGCCTGCAGTCCAGATCTTTCACCTATAGAGAACATTTGGTGCATCATAAAGAGGAAGGTGACAAAGAAGGCCCAAGACGATTGAACAGTTAGAGGCCTGTATTAGACATGAATGGGAGAGCATTCCTATTTCTAAACTTGAGAAACTGGTCTCCTCTGTCCCCAGACGTCTGTTGAGTGTTGTAAGAAGAAGGGGGGATGCCACACAGCGGTAAAAATGGACTTGTCCCAACTTTTTTAGTGTTGACGCCATGAAATTTTGAAACAACATATTTTCCCCTGAAATATATTTCTATCAGTATTACATTACACCCACTATGCTCCATTATTTGTATTCACTTAATTCTGCCTTATAATGTGAAATGTGACACTAGGCAGAACGTTTTTCTCTCGGGCTTTGTTTTCACTAGGGAACAATTACACGCCTGCACATACACAGACATAACATTTGATGTTTACATTGAAGCTGATAGATTGTTGACAGAAAGGAGGGTCACGTGGTAGTGTAGGTGGTTCTAGGGCGGTCCTGAAGCAGTCCAAGGAGGTCCCAGGGTCCAAGGAGGCGGTGACGACATCCGGGGTTTTTATAACCGTGGCCCTGCCTTTGAAGAGTGTGTGTGGACTTGTGCTGGAGTCAGGTCTGTTGTCTGCTGTAAGGTTTATTCTTATATGTACAATAAACCTACATAAAATTTGCACATTCGTTTCAGAGCTTCCTTCAACCTTTTGAATTCGCAACAATTTGGTGACCACCGACGTGGAGAGGTTTGCAGTTTCGTCTGAAACGAGAGATGATTTGGAGGGTTCCCCCCCCCCCACCGCCGACAGAGACGAGCACGCGCGCAGTCAACAGCCGGTGATTCACAGAGGTGAGCAGGACCCCTCTTACACAAAACGTCTGCGTTTGGACACACTAAATTATTTGTTGACTGAGGGCTGTTTGTCTCCAGGTGGCCAGTGGTTTATAATGTTAGCAGCTAAGAGTAAAAAAGAAAAAAAACGTGAACTACTGTTGGTATTTCATTTGAATGTGCATTTTTTTTGGGCGGTTTTTGTACATGTAAGTAAGGTGAAGAGCACAGAAGTTCCACACACGCGTAGGGATAATTTACGGTGCCTTAAGTTTGCCCTTTCCCCCACATCCTACTTCTGCGCTCCGGCCTGTCGGCTGGGTGACACGTTTTCTTTGGACTCCGGGAAACTGTGTAGTCGAGGCCTCATCGTGAACTCCGGGCATCTGTCGCCGTTGAGTCACAGGGCTTTCATCCGATGCACGGTTTTGCCGTATGAGTGGGTTGCCGCTCCGGGTTCACAAGTCGTCGTGCGTGTGATTTAAGTTCGCAGCCGAGACTGTGTTCGCTGTCAGAGTCACATTTTTCTTCCCCTTCCCGGTTAAAGTCGATTACCGTATTTTCCACTGTATAGGTCGCACCCATTCTTTTAAGATAACTTTCTTTTCTTTTTATTATTTTTTGTTTTCTTTTCTCTTTTTTTTCGTGGCTTGCGACCTGTAATCCGGTAGGTACGGTATACACGCAAACAAGGCAACAGGGACAGATTTTTTTCTTTTCATTTTTATTCTCATTTATTGCATTTGTGAGTGTTAAAGTCAGGGAGCCAGAAACCTTCTCTGAGCAGCCATGCACAGGGCAGTTTCGCAGATGCAAGAGGGCTGTCACACGGCCGGTCTCCCCCACTGATTTGTTGCAGTTCCTGCAGATGGGGCTCCCCTCCTCCTTCCCCCCCCCCCGCCGCAGATGGCCTCTGGAGGTTCTGGTCCTGGGACCGGCTTGGAGCTGCTGGCTCGAACTCAGATTTATGGCTTCTAACAAGATAACACTCTCCTGTTGGTGCCTGACACGAAGGCAAGGAGACATCTCCTCCCCTCCTCCCTCACCCCCCCCCCCCTACGTGCCTGTGAACCTGCACGGCATAAAGGCCTCTTTCATCCATAAATCTGAGTGAGTTGTCACTTGGTTCTGGTTCTGCACCTACAGTTAGTTAGTGGGTCTGCCTCAAAGGTTCCGGCTGATAACAGGGAGTTTTACAACTTATTCAGCTCAGGCTGGGACTGTAAAAGTTACTGTTTATTGGTGTGTACTTCAGTGCAGCTTTGGAAGAAAACTCCAGGGTAAAGTAGTTAGTTAATTACCAGTTAGAAGTTGGGTTATTACACGGTTTGTTTTTTATTTTCTGTTGCTGTGATTTTTTTTTAAACACGCTGACCAATGCAGTACTGTATTTTTTGCAGATATGTGCTTTTCATTCTCAGTGTTAAAGGCACATTTCTGATTTTTATAGGGTTAATCTCATGCAATTGATTGTTAGTTTCCAGTTCTCATCACTTCAGCCTGGTGGGGTGCAGGTCATGTTTAATGACATATGAACGAGGCCTGTGTAATGGTGGTTTGGAGTACTTTGGTGGTTTATTATTTGTTTTATTTGTTTGTTTGTTTTTATATATATGTGTATTATTTTTTTTTCTCTCTTTCTTGGAGGACTGCAGCTTGTCTGTTCTGCAGGATCGTTCTGCCTTGGCCTTCTGACCTGCTCGACAGAGTCTGGAAGGGAGTCTTCACACAGCTGACATACTGCAGGGGGTGACTTTATTTAGGTGTTTTCTGAGGATTTCAGCTTGACATCTGATCAGTGAACGTTGCAGGTTTTCCATGAGGACATTTAGTTAGATTTGGTGGTGGATTTCACTTATACACAGATATGCAGTTCTCAATTTACAATTTTATTCCTCACCCCACAACATTACACTTGTTTGCATACATTTAGGTTACCTCCATAGCATGGAGTGGTTGCATCATGACTCTCTAGTGTTGAACACCATTTTTGGACAGATTACATGTGTGCTGTCATTGAAGCTAGGTTTTGCTAACAACTCCTCACCTGCACTGGACTGCACTGAACTGTCGAATTGCGTTGTGTTCAGCTGAGCTGCAAGCTGTCACCACCTGCACTGAACTGAAAATGCACTGGACTGCAGATATGCATCATGTTCAGCTAAAGCCAAGCTGTCATGACTCGTGCCTGAACTGTTACATGGAGTTTTACGTTTTGCACCAAGTCTATGAACTGTGGTCTGCACCCACTGCTGGACTCTTGACATCTCCTATGGGGGCTGGAGAACTCATGAAAAGTGAAAGTCAAGCTGGAAACGTCACTACCAACCTTTGCAGCCTGGCTGATGTGTCAGCTGACCATGTGATCTTCAGGTGGTGGTTCAATAACTACAGTTTTTCATGATCATATTCTTTGCTATGGTAGAACCTCACGCACACTCATTATTCATACATACATGTACAGATCTCACTGACACGTGACCTGCATGGCCATACACATTTTTGTTTTTTCCTTCATGCACTCGCGTTAGAGCAGTACAGTTTGGTTCTGTTTTCTCCATCATGTTCGGTATGGGCACCTGTTGCGTTCCTTTTTGGATGTGTGTTTGTCTTTTTCTTTTCTTTTTCCTCACCTTTTTGGACAAGCCTTGGTGTTGAGAACACGTCTTTCTGGGACTGGACTGACAGCTTCAATTGTTTGTGGTTTCTAGTTTTACCGTCTTGTATACAGTACTATGACTGCTTGTGGTTGTGACAGGCATAGGTGGAGAGTTTGCTGGCATGATGCAGAGAAGGAAGGTAAATGTTTTCTTTGTCCTGGAGACCGAGTGGAAGGGCAGCAAGGCTCACGGTGTTGGAGCAGGATTAAAGCTCTCTTACTATGGTGTGGATAGCGGAGGAGATGGAGTAGAGGTTATGTTGAAGAAGAAGTTGACATAGGATGTCGTGGTGGTGTGACATGTGTCTAGTGGGGGATGTGTCTTATGGTTGAAGTATTACGTCTGATGCTAGGTAGTTGGGTTTGGCTATTTTGAGTTTTTATTTTTTATTTCTGGTAGTATTTCCACCTGCAGTACAGATGACGTTTGTGTTATGAGCATTTCCATTGTTTTCTTTGTAACAGGATGTTTTTTGTTTACCTCCTGTTTCAAAAAAGGGGATGGGAGATAACAGACATACTGTATAGTTAAACACACCATTTCAAATAACTAATTAGATCAACGTTTTAACTCTTCATACAGTGATGAGAGCTGGAAACAGTTATACATTTGATAAAGTTATAAAAGATAATTTTAATAAGTGCCTAAAAACAGGTTGGATCTGAATGTTTGGGGTAATTTATATAGATTTAGTGCTGACTTTTTCTTATTTTTCATTACAGGTCAATTCTGGACTGCTGATGATCTGTCAGCCCTGTGACAGAACGTGTAAGATAAAATTGTGAATAATTTATATTTGAAAAGGGGAAATGCACTTTACAATGTTTCCACAGCTGTGATGGACAAACAGAGGAACCTTACCATAACTGGGTTTACATTCCTCCCCTTTTCAGCAGATTAATTAATGCTGAATGAATGCTTAATGTTGCAGTGTAACCAATGAAGGGAAAATCTATTTCCCTGCACCA
>JBBPBX010083841.1:0-15433 GCA_038048925.1 Garcialebias charrua
AAAGCACCCTGCACTCTTGTTCTTTTGTATTTTTCTCATTTAAATGAAGGAACAAGAGCGGTAAAAAGAAAAAAATAAGACATGAAGAAATGAAGAGATAGCAAGAAGGAGACGGTGCGTATGCGAGCGAAGAGGAAATGAAGTGGCAATAAGTGCAGCCAAAGGGGAAATGCTCTTCACCGTGAGTTTAATACATCAGACTGGGGATTTGGCAGCCCGCCACACAGCAATTGTTTACCTTTTTGCTTACTGGCTGCATCTGTTCTGTTTTGTAAACGGCACTAAACTATTCGCCCGTAAACACCGGAATCAATAACAACTGCTGAGGGAATTCCCCAATCCCGCCCCTCCTCTTCCTCATGTTCTCATCCCTAACCACCACCACCCCCTTTCCTTTTCCTAGATTTCCTTCTTTCTCTCTTTTCTCTGTATTCCCTGCCAGTCAAGACCAGTTTGTGTCTGTGTGTGTGTTGGTGTCTCCCTTTCTGTGTGTTTTGTGTGTGTTCATAGAACGTGCTGTAGAGCTGGTGGAACCCCACAGAGACAAGAAGACAAATGGCTCGCCAAAAATACCTGCTCTGTTTTAATTCTCTTTTTTGTGTTATGCTGCTGTTGTCATTATTAATAGCTACAAACGAAAAAATACTGAATTTTTAACTTTTAGCTTTGACATTGTCACTCTTTTTTATACTGATCCACAACAGCATGAACAGCATGATTTATGCCTTAGGGATGTTTGATGAGTTGACTCCTGCTTTAATGTCCATCACAGAAATATGACTTTAGATTGTCTTAACCATTTGTTCGAACATCTTTACACTTTAATCTCATGCAGAACATCTCTTTTCCAAACATAATTTTAGCCCCGCTCTCAGCACCAGCTCTTCCCTTATTGATTCTCAGTACATTGACCTTCATTTGAACTCTTCTGCCCGTTAGTGCTCCCTCCCCATTTTGTTCTGCAAGACATGCTATGTACTTTGCTATATGACACACCTGGGTGCTTTTAAGCACACCCTCTCCATCAAGTGGCTATGGGAGCCTCCATTTGGTCTTACTGTTGTGACAAAGGTATAATGAGGTTTAGATGGCTATGTACTAGACTTCTATGGCTGTAGGCCTATTTGGCTAGGGAGAAGACTATAAATACCTATCTAGCTTGTGAGACAGAGCTCAATGAAAGACAATGCTGAGGGCTGCTAAACATCAAGGTCGTGAGCCACTATTTAGAGTTGACTTAGTGAGCAAGTGAAACTGTTGAAGGGTCACAGGTTGATGGAATGAGCGGAATGAATGGTGGCTGAGGAGAGACACTGGAAAAGGTGATGCTCCAGATGAAGTGCTCGGTAATAGTTGTGCTCAGATGAGCACCCCAGAGACAGTATGGATTGGGGGCAGCAGGGTTGTAGTGAAAGCTTTTACTGAAACAAGTGGCTATCTCCCAAACGTGTACCTTTTCATTGGGTAGATTAGGTTACCTTGAAATGTTGGCTGTTTTCAGACAAGACTGGTGGTGCATCTGTGAATGAGCAGGCCTGGGAACAACACTGGCACTAGGGGTGCAAATCTCTCAATGTCTGTAGAATTGATTCGATTCCGATTTTTTTTGTCACAGTTCGATTCAACATCGATTTTTCGATTCAGAAACGATTTTTGATTGAGAAACGATTTTTGATTCAGAAACAATTTTTCTGTTAAAATGGTCATACATTTAGTTTCAGTTTTGTAACTGACAAGCTGAAAAGAATAAACAACAATGTAAACAAATGGAACATTTATTTAAAACAATTATTTTTATACTGAGAATATTAAACAACAATGTAAACAAATAGAACATTTATTTAAAACAATAATTTTAGAATCTGTACTGTATCAAATTTTTTGCATCGTTTGATATTTATACCAAAAATAGGAACAAATAATACAGGAATGCGTTAAATTCTGTAACTTAAATTACCAGTATTAGGTTAGCTTAGTTGCCTGGATTGCTCTAAACGATAAAATAAAAATAAAAATCTAGGAACAAATAATTCATCCATCCATCATCTTTACCCACTTCTTCCTTTAAGCGTCACGGGGGTCACTGGTGTCCATGTCTAGCCATCACTGTGCGAGAGGCAGGGGACACCTGGACAGGTCTCCAGTCCATCACAGACAAATAATTCAAAATATATAAATACAAAAGTAAACAGACTTCAGCCTAGTGCATTACGGTAACCTTTGACTCAAAGTAAAATACAGACTTCAGTTTTTTTTTTTACCATATTGATTCATATTTAGTAAATCTTTAACAAAATTTCAAAACCTGTGCAAGTTTACACAAAATCTCTTCTGAACTGTAATTTATAAACCATAAACTGTATCATTTAGAACTGGCTCCAGGCGATGTGTCTCATCATGTGTCTCCAGGCTTGTACCAGCAGACTGAGAGACAGCTCTGTTCATCAGGCAGTCAGGATGCTTAACACTCTGCCAGCTCTGCCCTCCCTCCCACTTGTACTGCCTTAATCACAAAAAACTTTCACGCATTACCACACAACACAAAGTTTTTAACACTGGACTCTGTGTCATCAATACGGGTCATTCACTCAACTCACGGTCATGTGCTCATTCAGTTTGCACTACTTCTCATATTTGCACTAATGTTTGTATTACATTACTGCCTATAGTCATACTACTGTTTACATTTACTGTTGACATTTATTACTACTGTTTACATTTATTACTACTGTTTACATTTATTACTACTGTTTACATCTAGACTTTTTATATCTACACTACTGCTGATATACAGTATATATTCTTTTTACTAGCCTTATTGCATAATGCCACTTTGTTTCTATACCAATATCAACTACCTCATACATATACTGTGTACATTAACCCCATATGCTGCTTTGTCACTCTTTACAAATGTCAAATGCCAGAACCTTCATTTATTTTATAGATATACTTTTTATACTTTATACTTCGGGACAGTATTACACTCTATTTCATTTTTGGTGTTGGTGAAACTTTTTATACTTTTATACTACTATGGAAAACTACTATGAAAAAACTCAGGACAGTATTACACTCTATTTCATTTTATGATTATGTTTATTAAATGTTGGTGTTTTGGTGTTGGTGAAACTTTTTATACTTTTTTTACTACTATGGAAAACTACTATGCAAAAAACTCAGGACAGTACTAAACTTTTATTATTTCATTTTATGCTTGTTTATTAATTGTTTAGTGTTTAAATGGTTACTGTTGCACCGAGGGACTGAGAGAGAAATGCAATTTCAATCCTGTGTATGTCCTGTACATATTGCAGTTCTGACAATAAAGTTGACTTTGACTTTGACTTTGACTCATCTGGCCTCTTCAACCTGTTAAAAGACAAATTACATTGTTTGTTGTATATTGTCTATAAGTTTTAGTATAATATGAGAAAACAACAGTTACTTTGAGATGCATCAGAGCTTCTCCCATGTTTATGTTTATTAAATTTGTTCATTTTTTTTACAAAAGAAACAATACAAGACAATCTCATAAATGATAATGTACAAAATATCAAAAAAATGAAAGGTAGCAGAAAGAAGAATAAATCTTATTATATCTGCCCCTTACTTCCAACAATCAGATTAAACAATAATAATCAACCATGTAAACAATAATAATCTTCAACCAACTTTTTCCAACAATCAGATTAAACAATAATAATCTTCAACCAACAGTACAAAATGACTAACTCTTTCTAATTTTCTAACTAATACAATACACATTACGCTATTTCATATATATTTTTTAACACATTTGTTTTGATCATTTTCTTAAATGTAAACATTGACTTGGCATTTTTAACTACATTCTCCAAGCCATTCCATAATCTAATTCCCTGGATTGAGGTAGAACGTCCCTTCAAACTAGTTCTGAATTGTGGTTTTACAAACATCTCTGTCCCCTTAAGATTATAACAACTTTGTCTTTTAACAAAATGCATTTGGATATTTAAAGGTAATTAAGTAGTATTAAAAATAAAAATAAACCCCTCAACTTCCACTGAGCTGTCTGCCCGCAAATCATTAGCAGGAGATAGAGAGAGAAATATTTGCGGCAAACTTCGCTGATCGGCTGGTTTCACTTTTTCATCTTCTGGCATTTTATCGTATTTCCAAAATACTGTACCGTAGTTTTATTTGACACTTCTTGCAAACAACCGTTCTATTGTTAAGCTCTGTCTTCCCCTAGAACATTGTAGGATCTGAAATTATTTTTAAAGACGAAGGAGCGAGTTGAATCATGCTGTCTCCCGCCTCCCTCCTTCATGCTAGCAGGCTCCATTCAGATAAAGGGAGCTGGCTAACTAGCTTGCTGTACGGTGGCCTACACGGTCAAAATTCTATGGCGGCCGAATGGACACATGATGCAAAATGCAGTACGCTCAAGAGTAGGAGCTGAAAAAATATGAAATTAAAGATGTTTTAAAATCGATTTTGGGGCTTTTAGAATCGGTTCTGAATCGCCAGGACTAAGAATCTAGATTCTTTAAAAAATCATTTTTTTCCTGCACCCCTACTTGGATGTCAGCAAGGTCACTGTGCACACACCCCAATATGGAGGTAGTCGCCACAGCCCTGGTTCCATTCAAATTCATTACAGAAAAGCTGGAAACCCATGCAGCTTAATTACACACAAACGCAAATGTAAGCCCACATATTTAAACATGTCAAACAATTTACACAGCAATGCACTTGCGATTTCCGTGCTTTTACATACCGGTGTACACTAATACATTTACACCAATAAAACTGCAGACAGAAACAGTCTTGAGGTTAGAGTGTTTTTATGGTGACCACATCATCTGGGTGCAATGTTGACAATTATCTTGCAAGACTGACATGTGCAAATGCGAGTGGAAGTGTTGTGTACAAATCGAGTTATTCATAATGACCCACATTACATGCACATAAACATGTATGTACACGCACCCCAGATACAAACACACACAAAAAACTCAGTTACTCATTCTCATTAGTACTCACATAAACATACACAAATGCCCAGACACAACACACTGAATCAAACCTCATGCATGATTAAATCAGACATCCTTGGGGACATTGTTGTTGTCATATTGTCAGATTTTGTTTAACAATATAGCAAAATTACATTAGGATCCAGAGGCAATAATGTCACCATTATTGGAAAAAGACCCCCCTCTTCTCTCCATCTCAGCGCTCTATCATCTCTGCACTTTCAGAGTCAAGGCTAATACCAAGCTCATCCATTCCCAAATGCCTTTGCAGTTGAGAAGCTCATTTAAGCAGGCCCACAAAAGTATTTGTGCATGTGTCTCAGCGTATGGCAACACATCTCCCAGCCGCCCATTCTCCAGCTTAATGCGGAACATCCCCTGGGTGATGGCTTTGGCAGCCTCCAAAATGGGAAATCCATATTTGCAGAGGGGGTCATCGGCAGGTTAGGGAGAAAAAAGTTTTCTGCTAAGAGGGAACATTGTGCATGTGTTACTTCTCTGGGAACAAAGTTTTGCATATTTTTCCACTGTTGCTTTGTTTGTACTGTGTACTGGGAAAACAAGGACGGGTCGATATTTACAAGTGGTGTCATGAGCACCAAGACTTCTATTAGAGGTGTGTTTTGAGTGTCTGTAAGCAAAGAAGCTTGGAAGAAAAGTTAAAAAGATTGTTAATTTTTTTTTCTTCTGAACAACAAACTGTAATGCGTTTCTGTCTGTTATACATCTGCAGTTTTATGTTTATTTATTTATTTATTTTTTTATCTCCTTTCTCTTTTTATCCCCTGCTCAGCACCAATGGAGCTTCCCGTCAAAAGTAGGAGCTTCAGTTTGACCTCCCACCAGCTGAGGGCGTTAACGCAGCTGGCTTGCGTCCTGCTGGAGTTTGAAAATGATGCAAGTGAAAAGGTTACAAGCATGACCTTCCTAAATTGTACAGAGGATGCTCCCTGTGTAAAAGGTACTGCTTAGCTCACCCATTCCCCACAAAATCCAAATGTTTACCTTAGAGATTGCAACATACAATAAATATGACTGTGACTCTCCAGGTCTCGTATGTTTTCAGTTTTTCTAAATCTAAATTTACAGGTCTACTTGTCTGCTACTATCTAATACATAAGCAGACGCCCCCTCCCCCCTCGTGTACACACACCATTACTAATTTTAGCCCAAAATCTGCGTTGTGTGTGAAAAAAATCTATATTAGTTTGGAATTATCTCTGGTATTATATAAGTTTTTAGTATTCTTTTCCTCTTTCCCCTTTGAACTGCCACTGCAGAGATGTTAAATGAAAGCTTTTGGTGCATGGAGTAATTTCCATAAAGGTTACATTTACAAAAACAAGACTTGCGGAAAGGCTCAATTTACAGAGAGGTAAACAGCCTTTAAAGGGCAGTTATCCAAATCATTAATTCCAGGCAATCAAACGACTTAATTACCAGAAATTCATCAGATGGGCTTAAAGGTCAAAAAGTGATGTGCTTGCTTCTTCCTTCTCTTCCATTGCGTACGGTCTTGTTCTGCTAAATTGCCTCGCCTGGGGTCTTACTCTGCTTTCTGATTAGGAAAACTATGGCCTTGATGTTCATACTTTTTAATTGAAACCCAACTCAATGTCTTGCACACGTAACTTGCACCTTCATACATGTTACAGTCTTTCCACACATTCACACAGTTATCCTCACAGACTTAATACCCTACACACTGTTGCAACAATCCAGGTTCAAATCCAATCTAAACCCTAAATTTGTACAGCATTTTTTGTCAGCATTTTTCTTACTGTTTTCTTTAAGACAGTCATTTTCTGGCCATGTTCTCTCTTATTTGTGATAGCCTCCAGAACTAAAGCAATGAAGCATTTCAATCATGCCTAAACCTACATTTTCTTAAATAATAATAACGTGTTGTTTTAAAATAAACTGATCACTGTAATAATTTGAAAATGTAAAAGTTTACTTAAAATCAAAAGGTCCTTTGCATAATCAATAGCTCAACAGCATATGTAGCTGTTCTGTTTAATCTATTTACATTAAATTCTATTCTATTTTGTTAATTTATTAAGGTGGTTTATGAAGCTGCATCTTCAAGGGACAAATCAGTTTTTTTGTTATTTTTTGTTTGACTACCATCGACTAAATGTAGCATAATGCCCTTGTCAGTTCTATCCGTTCTTTGATTGTCACTCAAAAAAAAATTTGGCCACAAGGCAAACATAAATCTCAAGGCTTCAAAACAGTAGTCCAGAAAAACTAATGAAGGACATCTGTGTGCATATGTGTCATACACAGAATCTACGGTTTCTTACAAGCAGTGGGGGAAAGTAAACAAATGAATAAGCACAATGAACTTGATAAATATAGAATTATTCACAAGTTATATATTTTGAACAGACTAGATCATATGACTCAAATTTAAAATCAGAACTTCCTTATTTTTTTCATATACCGTAGCTTTGTGATAACAAAAATGGTACCATGTGAGAAGTTGAATGCTCATACCATTTCATTTTTAATTATAATTTTTATAGTTTCTTAATTTCTTAATTTCTAAGGAATCTTGAAAAAGAGTAAAGAGGACTCAAACATGAAAACAGATGACAAGAAACCCACCTCAGACAAACTTCACACCTCAGAGGTGAGACTTTGCATATGTTTCTTATATAAAAGCTTAAAAGTGTAATTCAGTCACATTTCCAGCTGAAATGAATTGACAATTTTTTTTGCAGCAGTAAAATAAATGAAGTATTCCTCCAGCATGAAATAAGGGCTGACTGATGATTCATTTCTTGCTTTTCAGAAACAGTCTATCGAGTTTACCTGGAGGTCGGCATTTAGTTGTCTAGTCCCCCACATGGAGCATTGTGTCAAAGTGGTGCTGGATGATGTCTGTGCCAGAAATCTACAGCAAGAAGAGGCTCTATATTCTTTTGGACACTCCTCAGTCAGCCTGAGCCCCATCATTGACTTTTCTGTCAGCAACAAACATATCCAAGAAGACTACTTATGTTGCTTCTCAGAGAGGGAGACTCCCAAAATGATTGCCAAGGTACTGTAGGAGAAGAAACTAAGTAAAGTCCATTTGCTCTTTATGTGATTTTTTAAATTAGAAATCTCCATATGTAATGAATGCATTGATGATTTATTTTTAGTAGTAAATCTTCCACTTTTCAAATTAAAAATAAAACAGATTTTTGGGACAGGTGTTCTAATCATTCTTCAGCTCTCCTTGCTTTTATTTCCAAATTCAGCTACTGGTAATGAATGCCAATTTTTTGCACCTCAAAGACAGATACAAACTAGTATTCTGCATACAAGTATACTTTGAATATACCTTAACTTGTTACTCTTCTTGTGCATGAGCTTGTTTTCCCTTACACTGTGGAGTCCCTGTCCCCTCCATCTTTCTTTATTACTCTCAGAGTGAACAATGCAGGTTTACACACAAGACCCAGGGAGATTAATGCTTTTTGTCACCCCAGTACAAAGCTTCTGCTGTAATAGAGAGCCCAAATAATTTGGGCCTGACACTGTTGACACCCTGCATTAGAAAGGGCCTTGGGAAGAACCATCAGTTATACTTGAAAGGGAGGGTTCCAGGGACAAAAGAGAGACAGGGAAAAACCAAGAACCAGTATAAATATCATGAAAGTTAGATGAAGTCTAGAGAAGGTTTTCAATGGAGGAAATGGGGAATATAGCATGTTCTGATGATAGAGGGATGCATCACAAAGGTAAAATGACTAGAGTAAGAAAGCAGGATATAGAAGGGATAGTTTGAGCAAAAGGATGATAAGAGAGGGCTTGGGAAATGGTGGGGAGAGGTGAAGTAGACAATGGAGATTGACTGTTCTCAGCAAGAAGACCAGTGTGTGAAGTAAAACCAAGGCTTAGCATCTAACACGACAAAGGATCTGCAGTGTTTGGGGTTGGACAGCCACATGCTTACCGTACTAGCATTATATCTCTTTAGCCTCTTTTTTATTTTCTTTCCTGTTTCAATAATACTAAACAACTATTTGGGTGTTTGTGCCAAAAAACTTCTTGAATGTTTCACTAATACTGTACAGTACTTCTTTTCTCAACCCCTATTTATCCAGTGTTCTCCACACTGAACACTGAGCAGACCTCTGTAGTTTCTGCCTCACCTTTCTGCTTCCCTCCTCCTTCCCTCCTTTTTCTCTTCAATCATTTTTACTCTGACAAAGTTTGTATCTCTAATTGCAAACTAGTGTCAGGATTTGTCTGTGCTCAGGAGCTGTACCATGTACTTATGTGTAGGTCAGCGCTTCAAAGATGAGAGCCTTTCAGGTAAAAGGTTATACTTGCATGCATTTGCATTCAGAAACACTAAGCCACATAGTCAAGATGAGACTGTAAAGTATAGATAGATAGATAGATAGATAGATAGATAGATAGATAGATAGATAGATAGATAGATAGATAGATAGATAGATAGATAGATAGATAGATAGATAGATAGATAGATAGATAGATAGATAGATAGATAGATAGATAGATAGATAGATAGATAGATAGATAGATAGATAGATAGATAGATAGATAGATAGATAGATAGATAGATAGATAGATAGATAGATAGATAGATAGATAGATAGATAGATAGATAGATAGATAGATAGATAGATAGATAGATAGATAGATAGATAGATAGATAGATAGATAGATAGATAGATAGATAGATAGATAGATAGATAGATAGATAGATAGATAGATAGATAGATAGATAGATAGATAGATAGATAGATAGATAGATAGATAGATAGATAGATAGATAGATAGATAGATAGATAGATAGATAGATAGATAGATAGATAGATAGATAGATAGATAGATAGATAGATAGATAGATAGATAGATAGATAGATAGATAGATAGATAGATAGATAGATAGATAGATAGATAGATAGATAGATAGATAGATAGATAGATAGATAGATAGATAGATAGATAGATAGATAGATAGATAGATAGATAGATAGATAGATAGATAGATAGATAGATAGATAGATAGATAGATAGATAGATAGATAGATAGATAGATAGATAGATAGATAGATAGATAGATAGATAGATAGATAGATAGATAGATAGATAGATAGATAGATAGATAGATAGATAGATAGATAGATAGATAGATAGATAGATAGATAGATAGATAGATAGATAGATAGATAGATAGATAGATAGATAGATAGATAGATAGATAGATAGATAGATAGATAGATAGATAGATAGATAGATAGATAGATAGATAGATAGATAGATAGATAGATAGATAGATAGATAGATAGATAGATAGATAGATAGATAGATAGATAGATAGATAGATAGATAGATAGATAGATAGATAGATATTGTATTTTCCGGCCTACAAGTCACACCTTTTTGCCTAATTTGCATGCCCTGCAACTTATAGGGAGGTGCAACATGTTTATGGATATCCTCCTCAAAATACTAACCTCCATTGGCATCTCAGGCACCCCGTTAGACTGGTTCAACTCCTATCTCTCTGATCGCACTCAATTCATTCAGCTTAAATCCTTCCGTTCCCAGTCTTCCCCTGTCTCCACGGGTGTCCCCCAAGGCTCTGTCCTCAGACCCCTCCTCTTCATCATTTACCTCCTTCCACTAGGTCACATCTTCCGCAAATACGGCGTCCATTTCCACTGTTATGCTGATGACACACAGCTCTACTTGTCATCAAAACCTAACTCCACCCACCCACCCTCCATCCTCACCGACTGTCTCAATGAGCTAAATCACTGGTTTTCTAACAATTTCCTTCAACTAAACAGTAACAAAACAGAAATCATTCTTGTCGGTACCAAAAACTCTATTTCAAAATCAGAACATCTTCTCGTCCCCCTTAACAACTCTCTGCTATCCCCCTCCCCTCAGGTCAAGAGCCTCTGTGTCATCCTCGACACCACTCTCTCCTTCACTTCACACATCAACAATATTACTCGGTCTGCCTATTTCCACCTCCGTAATATTAACCGTAATATTAACCATCTCCGTCCTTCTCTCACACCCCGCTCCACAGCCATCCTGGTGCACAGTCTTGTGACTTCCCGTATCGATTACTGCAACTCCGATGGGTGTTGTTTGGTTTTGATGACAAGTAGAGCTGTGTGTCGTCAGCATAACAGTGGAAATGGACGCCGTATTTGCGGAAGATGTGACCTAGAGGAAGGAGGTAAATGATGAAGAGGAGGGGTCCGAGGACAGAGCCTTGGGGGACACCCGTGGAGACAGGGGAAGACTGGGAACGGAAGGATTTAAGCTGAATGAATTGAGTGCGGTCAGAGAGATAGGAGTTGAACCAGTCTAACGGGGTACCTGAGATGCCAATGGAGGTTAGTCTGTTGAGGAGGATAGAATGACAGATGGTGTCGAAGGCAGAACTTAGATCAAGAAGAATGAGGATGGACAGAAGACCAGAGTCAGCAGCAAGAAGAAGGTCGTTAGTAATTTTTACTAGAGCTGTTTCGGTGCTATGGTGGGGGCGAAATCCAGATTGAAACTCTTCATAAATGTTGTTGTTGGACAGGTGAGAGTGAAGTTGACTAGCAACAGTTTTTTCAAGAATCTTGGAGATGAAGGGCAGATTGGAGATCGGACGAAGATTACTGAAGTTGGTGAAGTCAAGACCTGGTTTCTTGATGATGGGGGTGATGGCAGCAGATTTGAAGGCTGTGGGAACAATGCCAGAGGTTAGGGAGGAGTGGATGATATTAGTGATGATAGGGAGCAGAGACGGGAGACAGGATTTAACAAGAACTGTGGGAAATGGGTCAAGTTGACAGGATGAGGACTTGGACTTGTTGATAATGTCAGCAATGTCAACAAGCTCCATTTCTAGTTCAACAAGGATGCTGGGGGCAGTATTTGGTCCAAGGTGTTTCTGAATTGAAATAATCTTTTCATTGAAATATGACTTCAGGGAGTTGCAAAATTATGTGGAAACCATGTGAGAGGGTAGAGAGTTATGAGATGAGACAGAGCGGTGAAGGAGAGAGAACAATGTCTTTGATTTACCAACATTGGAACTGATGATGTCTGAGAAGTAGCTGGATTTGGCTTGAGAAATACTGTTCTTGTAATGGATGAGGTGGTTTGCATAAAGTTCCTTGTGAATTGTGAGACCGGATTTTTTATAGAGACGCTCTAGCCGCCGACCTTTGGTTTTCAGAGAACAGAGTGCTGGAGTGAACCAGGGTGCAAAGTTGGAGAAGGAAACAGTCTGAGTTTTCAGAGGAGCAACAGAGTTAAGGATGTTGGTGAGGCTGGTGTTGTATAATGTGACAAGATCGTCTGGGTTGGAGGAGTTGAAGATGGAGAGGGTATTATTAATATGAGATAAAAGAATGTCATGGTTGATATTCTTGATATTACGGAAGGAAAGAGTGCGTTGAGGTTTATCTGAGAAAAAATTAAGATTAACATTGAATGAAATCATCAGGTGATCAGTAAATGGAAGTTCATCAGAAGAACAGTTAGGAGGAGAAAGTCCAGAGCAGCAAAGTAAGTCCAAGGTGTACCCCTGTCTGTGCGTTGGAAAGTTAATGAATTGTTGAAATCCACAGCTGTCCAGGCATGATGTGAAGTCTCTGGTGAGGGGGTTGTTGTCTTCATCCATATGGATGTTGAAATCGCCCAGCAGGATAATATTGGGTGAAAGAGCTGTAAGATGAGCCATTAGAGCAGCAAACTCATTCATGAAGCAGTCGTTTACTTTTGGCGGGCCAAAAATTGGTCTAAAAATATGGGGAAAAATCCATAAATATGTCGCTTCGCCCCATAAGTCGCAGGACATGAAAATTAGTTTTAAAAAACGCGACTTATAGGTCGGAAAATACGGTACATCAACTGAAAGTATCATACATTTTAAAACCTACACCTGTCTTGTGTTTCCACACATATACACACCTACTTTGTGAGTCTTGATCAGCCAAACACCTAGGCAATGTAGAGGAACAGCTTTAGAACGTGCTGTCTTTGTAGACCTGTTTCTGTGACAAACATGGATGACTCTTGTTTATTGTTCTGGCAGTTTATAAAATCAGCTGCAGGTCTTTTATGGTGCTGAAATAGTTATTTCCTTCTCACCTTTGCCCAACCTTTTTCTTACCTTTTCTTTCCTGTCAACCTCCTTTGCACTATAATATTTTTTCTATAAACGTGACTGCTGTGGCAATACTGTTTTCGACTGACCCTCCCATCCTTATGTATCCCTAAAGTTTTTTGCTGAGGCTGTATCTTCAGGCATTTGTATTCAACATTTGCACTGATCTGTTTGCGTTTTAGATCTAATAGTTTGCACAATGTAAAAAAAAAAAAGCAAAATATTTTACTTTTTGCATATACAGTATACTGAGATCTCTATCTAAAGATTCCTTCTCTCAACTGGCATATTTTACATCTGGCATTGATAGCATGCTGTTTCATCTTTGCCTTCTGTCTCTCTGCAGTTCTGTGGAGCAATTCTGAATGAGCTCGATGCCTTACTACCATTGGCAGTAGCCTGCAGGAACAGTTCTCTCCTGGGGGTGCGATCAAGTTTTGTGGAAGCTTGTGGCAAAGCGGCATTTGCCATGTTGGCCCGTTTGCAAGAGAGGGCCCTGGAGGTCCCATCTTCTGCACCCCTGAAGAATTTGCCAGCTCTACTTTCTACTTGCATTTATGTACACCAACGACTGGAGTACTACTATGTCAGACTGAAGGATTCAGATGCAACTCTAGCTAAAATGTAAGAAGGTGGCCCAAGCATGTGTCTGTTGATGACTGGTTATACAATTTTTCCAACTGTAAACAAAACAATACTTATCATTGACATTTGCCATCTCTTTAAATGCACCTATGGAAAACAAAAACATTTTGTCTTTTACTTGACAGTTTGACTAACTTTAAAATCAGCTACAATGTTTACCAGTCAAGTGTGTCAATGTTCTAAAGTTTTTGATACGTGGAAGAAAGTAACAGATTGTTACTTCAAAGAATAACAGGAGAAAACAACACCATGTCACAAATTGAACTGGTAAATTAAAAATTGATCTTGTTTTCTTGTAAACGTTGTTATATTAAGCATTTCAATCAAAAGGAAAATAGTCTCAAAGCCGTTGTTGAGAGTTTTTTCCCCCCCTTAAAATGGTGAAAAGGAAAACAGAATGTCTGAATTTCAGCATGACATTTTTGAATTGGACTTAATGAGACATAATCTGATATATAAATTAAATTGACTGGTGGTAATGACTCATATTTTTTGACATCTGGTAACTTTATTGCCCCAAATACCCCATTAACCTCTTGCATCTGTAGATCCGGTTTAAAGCATCTGAATCCTGTAAATCCTGTTTGTTGTGCTCGTTTGCACCACAGCTGGCTCTGTGTGCTCCCTCACCTACACACACACTTCAGTCATTAAACACTTTCATCTCTCAAAAACTAGTCAGTGCTGCTAATTTTGTTTTAGCCCTCTACTTGTTTATCATACTCTTTGTGCACTATTTTTAAAGTTTATATCTTTTGTTTTGTATCAAGACCCCTGACTCTGCTGCCCATCCAAAAGTACCAAGATACAGTTGAAGCTTTAAGAGAACAGCTGACCAGCTACTGTGTCCAGGTTTGCATCACTTGCATTCTTCAGGATGCAGAGAGTCATGACTGGGCTGACCCCAAACCCTTTTATGAGGTAAAGTGTCCATGTGTTTTCAAGATTCATGGTAAGATTAATTTATTTCAATATAAAATGTGCCACATCATTCCAAATCGTTATGTGTTTGTATATTTACCTTTGCACACCTTTCCGTGTTTAGTTTTATCAATGATGCCTGTTGGAGCGTTATTTGTTTACCGTCAAATCACAGAGCAGCAGATAAGCAAATCCTGTATTTGACAACTTCACTGTTCTGACTGTGGACGAACTCTAGGAATTATATTTGAGAGCTTTCATGATTCTTTCTTTTCATTCCTACAATACACCTTTACCTCCCACTTCCCCCCCTTCTATCTGAGCGTTAAATTCTGAGCTTCCTGAGAACATCTGTGGCTTCGATTCTGCCCTGGGGGCTCCTGGGATTCAGATGTCTGAAGTCTACACTGGGACTGTCTCGAAACAGCATAGCACCCCTGAAACTCCACTACCTTTATGCCCTAAACAAATCTAAACCTTGCCTCCCCATTTTCTTTATCCAGATTCCTCCCTCCTTTGTTCCTTCCTCCTTCTCTGGGTCACTGGTGTCAGACAGGCCTGCTGTGAGCAGGTGTGTGCTTTTGTTCAACCACCCCTGAAAGCAACTGTGCAAATGAATGTATGTACCGGTACAAGGGTGTGCACAAGAATTGTAGGTTTTGGGTTTCATTTGATATGTGGATATAAATGTTTTATTTAT
>JBBPBX010083844.1:0-15433 GCA_038048925.1 Garcialebias charrua
ACTCCTCCAAAAGACTCACAGCTAGTGACATCCAGATCTGATGTGGAATTTCAAAATAATGGCATGGTAAAATAAGACCAATTGCTCTGTTTTACCCAAGTTGACTTGCTTATTGCTAAGAAACCCTTTGTTATTACTGACTGATTTCACTTCAGGCTGACACAGGGACTCCTCCAGAAGACTCACAGCAAGTGTCATCCAGATCTGATGTGGAATTCCAAAATAATGGCATGGTAAAATAAGACAGATTGCTCTGTTTTACCCAAGTTGACTTGCTTATTGCTGGGAAACCCTTTGTTATTACTGACTGCTTTCACTTCAGGCTGACACAGGGACTCCTCCAGAAGACTCACAGCAAGTGTCATCCAGATCTGATGTGGAATTTCAAAATAATGTTAAGGTAAAATAAGACCTATTGTTCTGTTTTACCCAAGTTGACTTGCTTATTGCTGAGAAACCCTTTGTTATTACTGACTGCTTTCACTTCAGGCTCACACAGGGACTCCTCCAAAAGACTCATAGCAAGTCTCATCCAGATCTGATGTGGAATTTCAAAATAATGGCATGGTAAAATAAGACCAATTGCTCTGTTTTACCCAAGTTGACTTGCTTATTGCTGGGAAACCCTTTGTTATTACTGACTACTTTCACAAGACTCACAGCAAGTTTCATCCAGATCTGATGTGGAATTTCAAAATAATGTTAAGGTAAATTAAGACCGATTGCTCTGTTTTACCCAAGTTGACACGCTTATTGCTGGGAAACCCTTTGTTATTACTGACTGCTTTCACTTCAGGCTGACACAGGGACTCCTCCAAAAGACTCACAGCAAGTGTCATCCAGATCTGATGTGGAATTTCAAAATAATGTTAAGGTAAAATAAGACCGATTGCTCTGTTTTACCCAAGTTGACACGCTTATTGCTGGGAAACCCTTTGTTATTACTGACTGCTTTCACTTCAGGCTGACACAGGGACTCCTCCAAAAGACTCACAGCAAGTGTCATCCAGATCTGATGTGGAATTTCAAAATAATGTTAAGGTAAAATAAGACCAATTGCTCTGTTTTACCTAAGTTGACTTGCTTATTGCTGAGAAACCCTTTGTTATTACTGACTCCCTTTGTTATTACTGACTGCTTTCACTTCAGGCTGACACAGGTACTCCTCCAGAAGACTCACAGCAAGTGTCATCCAGATCTGATGTGGAATTTCAAAATAATGTTAAGGTAAAATAAGACCAATTGCTCTGTTTTACCCAAGTTGACTTGCTTATTGCTGAGAAACCCTTTGTTATTACTGACTGCTTTCACTTCAGGCTGACACAGGGACTCCTCCAAAAGACTCACAGCAAGTGTCATCCAGATCTGATGTGGAATTTCAAAATAATGGCATGGTAAAATAAGACCAATTGCTCTGTTTTACCCAAGTTGACTTGCTTATTGCTGAGAAACCCTTTGTTATTACTGACTGCTTTCACTTCAGGCTGACACAGGGACTCCTCCAAAAGACTCACAGCAAGTGTCATCCAGATCTGATGTGGAATTTCAAAATAATGTTAAGGTAAAATAAGACCGATTGCTCTGTTTTACCCAAGTTGACACGCTTATTGCTGGGAAACCCTTTGTTATTACTGACTGCTTTCACTTCAGGCTGACACAGGGACTCCTCCAGAAGACTCACAGCAAGTGTCATCCAGATCTGATGTGGAATTTCAAAATAATGGCATGGTAAAATAAGACCGATTGCTCTGTTTTACCCAAGTTGACTTGCTTATTGCTGGGAAACCCTTTGTTATTACTGACTGCTTTCACTTCAGGCTGACACAGGACTCCTCCAGAAGACTCACAGCAAGTGTCATCCAGATCTGATGTGGAATTTCAAAATAATGGCATGGTAAAATAAGACTGATAGCTCTGTTTTACCCAAGTTGACACGCTTATTGCTGAGAAACCCTTTGTTATTACTGACTGCTTTCACTTCAGGCTGACACAGGTACTCCTCCAGAAGACTCACAGCAAATTTCATCCAGATCTGATGTGGAATTTCAAAATAATGGCATGGTAAAATAAGACCAATTGCTCTGTTTTACCCAAGTTGACTTGCTTATTGCTAAGAAACCCTTTGTTATTACTGACTGCTTTCACTTCAGGCTGACACAGGGACTCCTCCAGAAGACTCACAGCAAGTGTCATCCAGATCTGATGTGGAATTCCAAAATAATGGCATGGTAAAATAAGACAGATTGCTCTGTTTTACCCAAGTTGACTTGCTTATTGCTGGGAAACCCTTTGTTATTACTGACTGCTTTCACTTCAGGCTGACACAGGGACTCCTCCAGAAGACTCACAGCAAGTGTCATCCAGATCTGATGTGGAATTTCAAAATAATGTTAAGGTAAAATAAGACCTATTGTTCTGTTTTACCCAAGTTGACTTGCTTATTGCTGAGAAACCCTTTGTTATTACTGACTGCTTTCACTTCAGGCTCACACAGGGACTCCTCCAAAAGACTCATAGCAAGTGTCATCCAGATCTGATGTGGAATTTCAAAATAATGGCATGGTAAAATAAGACCAATTGCTCTGTTTTACCCAAGTTGACTTGCTTATTGCTGGGAAACCCTTTGTTATTACTGACTACTTTCACAAGACTCACAGCAAGTTTCATCCAGATCTGATGTGGAATTTCAAAATAATGTTAAGGTAAATTAAGACCGATTGCTCTGTTTTACCCAAGTTGACACGCTTATTGCTGGGAAACCCTTTGTTATTACTGACTGCTTTCACTTCAGGCTGACACAGGGACTCCTCCAGAAGACTCACAGCAAGTGTCATCCAGATCTGATGTGGAATTTCAAAATAATGGCATGGTAAAATAAGACCGATAGCTCTGTTTTACCCAAGTTGACACGCTTATTGCTGAGAAACCCTTTGTTATTACTGACTGCTTTCACTTCAGGCTGACACAGGTACTCCTCCAGAAGACTCACAGCAAATTTCATCCAGATCTGATGTGGAATTTCAAAATAATGGCATGGTAAAATAAGACCAATTGCTCTGTTTTACCCAAGTTGACTTGCTTATTGCTAAGAAACTCTTTGTTATTACTGACTGCTTTCACTTCAGGCTGACACAGGGACTCCTCCAGAAGACTCAAAGCAAGTGTCATTCAGATCTGATGTGGAATTTCAAAATAATGGCATGGTAAAATAAGACCGATTGCTCTGTTTTACCTAAGTTGACTTGCTTATTGCTGGGAAACCCTTTGTTATTACTGACTGCTTTCACTTCAGGCTGACACAGGGACTCCTCCAAAAGACTCACAGCAAGTGTCATCCAGATCTGATGTGGAATTTCAAAATAATGGCATGGTAAAATAAGACCAATTGCTCTGTTTTACCCAAGTTGACTTGCTTATTGCTAAGAAACCCTTTGTTATTACTGACTGCTTTCACTTCAGGCTGACACAGGGACTCCTCCAGAAGACTCACAGCAAGTGTCATCCAGATCTGATGTGGAATTCCAAAATAATGGCATGGTAAAATAAGACAGATTGCTCTGTTTTACCCAAGTTGACTTGCTTATTGCTGGGAAACCCTTTGTTATTACTGACTGCTTTCACTTCAGGCTGACACAGGGACTCCTCCAGAAGACTCACAGCAAGTGTCATCCAGATCTGATGTGGAATTTCAAAATAATGTTAAGGTAAAATAAGACCTATTGTTCTGTTTTACCCAAGTTCCATCCATCCATCCATTTTCTTCCGCTTATCCGGGGTCGGGTCGCGGGGGTAGCAGCCTAAGTAGGGAGGCCCAGACTTCCCTCTCCCCAGCCACTTGGAGCAGCTCCTCTGGGGGAATCCCAAGGCGTTCCCAGGCCAGCCGAGAAACATAGTCCCTCCAGCGTATCCTGGGTCTTCCTCTGGGTCTCCTCCCGGTGGGACATGCCCGGAACACCTCACCAGGGAGGCGTCCAGGAGGCATCCTAACCAGATGCCCGAGCCACCTCAACTGGCTCCTCTCGATGTGGAGAAGCAGCGGCTCTACTCCGAGTCCCTCCTGGATGACTGAGCTTCTCACCCTATCTCTAAGGGAGAGTCCAGCCACCCTGCGGAGAAAACTCATTTCAGCCGCTTTACCCAAGTTGACTTGCTTATTCAGAGTCAGAGTCAGAGAGTCAGAGAGAATTTATTGTCATTTGCACCGCATGTAGTACATGTGTTGAAAACGAGATTATGTACACAGGGTCCCAGTTACATCCAACAACAATGCAAGAGAAAAAAAAACAATAATAACATATAACAATACAATAATAACATCTAGGATTAACTAAGAGAGACATCACATCAGCTAGTAATACACTAAGCCCTAATGGTTTCTTATTGCTGAGAAACCCTTTGTTATTACTACTTTGTTATTACTGACTGCTTTCACTTCAGGCTCACACAGGGACTCCTCCAAAAGACTCATAGCAAGTGTCATCCAGATCTGATGTGGAATTTCAAAATAATGGCATGGTAAAATAAGACCAATTGCTCTGTTTTACCCAAGTTGACTTGCTTATTGCTGGGAAACCCTTTGTTATTACTGACTACTTTCACAAGACTCACAGCAAGTTTCATCCAGATCTGATGTGGAATTTCAAAATAATGTTAAGGTAAATTAAGACCGATTGCTCTGTTTTACCCAAGTTGACACGCTTATTGCTGGGAAACCCTTTGTTATTACTGACTGCTTTCACTTCAGGCTGACACAGGGACTCCTCCAAAAGACTCACAGCAAGTGTCATCCAGATCTGATGTGGAATTTCAAAATAATGTTAAGGTAAAATAAGACCGATTGCTCTGTTTTACCCAAGTTGACACGCTTATTGCTGAGAAACCCTTTGTTATTACTGACTGCTTTCACTTCAGGCTGACACAGGTACTCCTCCAGAAGACTCACAGCAAATTTCATCCAGATCTGATGTGGAATTTCAAAATAATGGCATGGTAAAATAAGACCAATTGCTCTGTTTTACCCAAGTTGACTTGCTTATTGCTAAGAAACTCTTTGTTATTACTGACTGCTTTCACTTCAGGCTGACACAGAGACTCCTCCAGAAGACTCAAAGCAAGTGTCATTCAGATCTGATGTGGAATTTCAAAATAATGGCATGGTAAAATAAGACCGATTGCTCTGTTTTACCTAAGTTGACTTGCTTATTGCTGGGAAACCCTTTGTTATTACTGACTGCTTTCACTTCAGGCTGACACAGGGACTCCTCCAAAAGACTCACAGCTAGTGTCATCCAGATCTGATGTGGAATTTCAAAATAATGGCATGGTAAAATAAGACCAATTGCTCTGTTTTACCCAAGTTGACTTGCTTATTGCTAAGAAACCCTTTGTTATTACTGACTGATTTCACTTCAGGCTGATACAGGGACTCCTCCAGAAGACTCACAGCAAGTGTCATCCAGATCTGATGTGGAATTCCAAAATAATGGCATGGTAAAATAAGACAGATTGCTCTGTTTTACCCAAGTTGACTTGCTTATTGCTGGGAAACCCTTTGTTATTACTGACTGCTTTCACTTCAGGCTGACACAGGGACTCCTCCAGAAGACTCACAGCAAGTGTCATCCAGATCTGATGTGGAATTTCAAAATAATGTTAAGGTAAAATAAGACCTATTGTTCTGTTTTACCCAAGTTGACTTGCTTATTGCTGAGAAACCCTTTGTTATTACTAACTGCTTTCAATTCAGGCTCACACAGGGACTCCTCCAAAAGACTCACAGCAAGTGTCATCCAGATCTGATGTGGAATTCCAAAATAATGGCATGGTAAAATAAGACAGATTGCTCTGTTTTACCAAAGTTGACTTGCTTATTGCTGGGAAACCCTTTGTTATTACTGACTGCTTTCACTTCAGGCTGACACAGGGACTCCTCCAGAAGACTCACAGCAAGTGTCATCCAGATCTGATGTGGAATTTCAAAATAATGTTAAGGTAAAATAAGACCTATTGTTCTGTTTTACCCAAGTTGACTTGCTTATTGCTGAGAAACCCTTTGTTATTACTGACTGCTTTCACTTCAGGCTCACACAGGGACTCCTCCAAAAGACTCATAGCAAGTCTCATCCAGATCTGATGTGGAATTTCAAAATAATGGCATGGTAAAATAAGACCAATTGCTCTGTTTTACCCAAGTTGACTTGCTTATTGCTGGGAAACCCTTTGTTATTACTGACTACTTTCACAAGACTCACAGCAAGTTTCATCCAGATCTGATGTGGAATTTCAAAATAATGTTAAGGTAAATTAAGACCGATTGCTCTGTTTTACCCAAGTTGACACGCTTATTGCTGGGAAACCCTTTGTTATTACTGACTGCTTTCACTTCAGGCTGACACAGGGACTCCTCCAAAAGACTCACAGCAAGTGTCATCCAGATCTGATGTGGAATTTCAAAATAATGTTAAGGTAAAATAAGACCGATTGCTCTGTTTTACCCAAGTTGACACGCTTATTGCTGGGAAACCCTTTGTTATTACTGACTGCTTTCACTTCAGGCTGACACAGGGACTCCTCCAAAAGACTCACAGCAAGTGTCATCCAGATCTGATGTGGAATTTCAAAATAATGTTAAGGTAAATTAAGACCGATTGCTCTGTTTTACCCAAGTTGACACGCTTATTGCTGGGAAACCCTTTGTTATTACTGACTGCTTTCACTTCAGGCTGACACAGGGACTCCTCCAGAAGACTCACAGCAAGTGTCATCCAGATCTGATGTGGAATTTCAAAATAATGTTAAGGTAAAATAAGACCAATTGCTCTGTTTTACCTAAGTTGACTTGCTTATTGCTGAGAAACCCTTTGTTATTACTGACTCCCTTTGTTATTACTGACTGCTTTCACTTCAGGCTGACACAGGTACTCCTCCAGAAGACTCACAGCAAGTGTCATCCAGATCTGATGTGGAATTTCAAAATAATGTTAAGGTAAAATAAGACCAATTGCTCTGTTTTATCCAAGTTGACTTGCTTATTGCTAAGAAACCCTTTGTTATTACTGACTGCTTTCACTTCAGGCTGACACAGGCATAGATATAATAAACACTAGATAAGCTGAGGCGGAGTCTCCGGCGTCGTCACGTGGCAGCCATCTTGCGACAGACAGCAACATTAGCTGCAGCTGTTGAAACTGAATGGAGGTGAGGGGTTTACACAAACAAAAATACTCTTAACTCGCTGTAATCTTGACGGATTTACAAACGGTTTATCTTTTTAAAAACGTTATTAACGTGGCTATGATTTCTTTGGTAGTCAGACAGCACTTTTGTCTTTTTTAAAACGTTTTATTCATGTTTTGGGTGTCACACTCATCGAGAATCTAGAATCTGTTTTTATTACACCAATAACTATTTTATTACAAACTACTGTAAATGACTATCTTGATCATGATTGTATTTATTAGCATACTATTAACAAGAGCCTTTGATTAAGGGCTAGCTAGTACAGTATTCCAAATATTTCCCCAGCATTCTTAGATCACTAGGAGCTCTTTGTTTTTAACTGAACTAAAGCTGCACATGATTTCCAAGCGGTTTGGTATGTTCAACACTAATTACTGCTTTGTGTTTTACAGAAATACTCTTTGACAAGATGCCTGACTTTTGTGCAGCCTATGGATGCTCCAATAGGCGTAACATCAAAACAAGAAACCTTGGGATCACATTTCACAAGTAAGACTCTGTGACAGTATTATTACTTTAATTAGAATAATCATAGTTATATTTTGGATCAGTGCACATTATTGGTCATGCTACACACCAAAATGTGAGATAATATTATTGACATAATATTATACATAATATATATTTACATAATAATGACATAATATATATTTACAGCACTTTGGTTGACCTTGTTGTTGTTTTAAGTGCTCTATAAATAAAATGGTATGGTATGGTATACGGCTTGTAAAAGTATCTTTATATAAATTATGATGTATGATTTAGTGTTTCTTTTGGACACAATTTTTAATAGCTGTTTTATTGTACCAAAAGTAAATGCAAGCACACCAAAAGTATGATATATGTGTATAATTGTCATTACTATAATTCAAAGGTAAAGAAAGGAAGTGTGGAAAATAATGACCATCTTCTTCATGTTTTTAAGGTTTCCCAAAACCAGAGAGAGGAGGCGGCAGTGGGAAGTTGCCCTGAGAAGAGAGGGTTTTGTTGCCCTGGACAGGACACTGCTCTGCAGTGATCACTTCAGTTCTGAGGACTTCGATCGGACAGGGCAGACTGTTAGATTAAAAGATAGTGTTGTTCCAACACTTTTCAATTTTCCATCGCATCTTCAAAAGGTATGTATCATCGACCTACAAGATTTCAAGATGTATAAGATTGATATGTCTATAAACTACTGTATATATAAATATGTGGTTAAATGTCACAGTTTAGTATTTCTTTCTGCAAATTTAGCAATAAACAATGTGTTGTTCTTTACATAGCACATTTTAGACACTCTACTTTTGTTTATTTTAGCTTGTAAAAACAAGAGGCTCAAACACCTCTAGAAGAATAGAAGACAACCTGGCAATGGACCTGTCTCAGGATAAAGCTCAGTCTGATGTTGTGAGTATTAATTGATTCACACAATTGATAAGTGAATAATTTTTTTTTTTAAACTGTTAAATTCCACATTAATATTATTTATATATTTGTATATTTTTGCAAAGCAACTGGAAGCCACTGCAAAGAGGCGAAAGTGCTGCAAGCGGCAGGCCACTGACCACCCGTATTCACTGCCTCCTTGCCCCAAGGCTATATATGCCAAACTTAATGAAGCCTCAGCTAGAGTGAGGAAATTGCAGAGGGAGAAATCGAATGCCTTGGCAAGAGAAAGGAGGGCCAAGAAAAGCATGCTGTCTCTTCTAGAGGAACTGAAAGAGAAAAATCTCATCAATGAAGAGCTAAATTGTACCAATTGTACTAATTGGTAGAGAAGTCTGTTGGAGTCAGACTCCCCACCATCGCGGACGTTTACACCTCCAGGTGCAGGAAAAGAGCCACCTGCATCATGAAGGATCTCACTCACCCAGCACACTCGCTCTTTGCCCCACTCCCCTCAGGACGGAGGTTGAGGAGCATCAAATGTAGAACCACTAGACTGAGGAACAGCTTCTACCCTGAGGCTGTCAGACTCATGAATAAATAAATAACAAGAATAAACACTGCAAAATATCACATCATGTTGATGCTGATCTGTTTCTTGTTGCTGCGTTTCACCTGTGACCATCTGCTCATAATGACTCATGTTCGTGCTGCTGTTTATAACGATGTTTTTCTACTACATTAGGGCTTAGAGTATTACTAGCTGATGCTTCTCTTAGTTAATCCTAGAATGTTATTACTGTTTTTCTCTTGCATTTGTTGTTTCTCTTGTAGTTGTTGTTGGATGTAACTGGGACCCCGTGTACATAATTTCGTTTTCATCACATGTACTACATGCGGTGCAAATGACAATAAAGACTCTCTGACTCTGACTCTGACTCTAAAAGACAAGCTTGAATGCTACTCGGGTAAATTAAAAATATTACATTGAATACATAGTATATAGGGTATTTTATGTTCTTTGGTGAAATGACACCCACTAAATCACTCTTAACTGTTTTTCAGATCTTCCAGTTCAACTGTTGTCGAGGCAGGGCAGCAAGTACACCAAGGCCCAGAGAGAGTTTGCCCTTACGCTCCATTTGCATGGGCCAAAGGCATATCACTATCTGAGAGACACTCTGCATATTTGCCTCCCACATCCGAGATCATTGCAAAGGTATTCTTCATTATGTTTGACTGTAAACTAAATCACTTGGAGAAACTTAAGCGCTACATATTGTGTTACCATGAATTGTAGAACTTGCTGAAAAAGGCTTACATTTTTAACTTTTTAGTGCAATGGCATCTATTTTTGGGATGCCAAGTGTTTTCAGTAGGGATGCTTAGTGTTTAAATGATTGTATGGTTAAATTTTTACTTTTTTATTTTACTAAGGTGGCTGAGCTCTGTTGATGCCAAACCTGGTCTAAATAAAATGATGTTGGACATGCTGGAGCAACGTCGCAAAGCAGATGAGGCCAAATACGGATGTGTCTCTTTGATGCTGGATGCCATGGCCATCAAAAAGCATGTTCAATATGATCCTCAGACACAAACAATGTCTGGATTTGTGGACATGGGAGATCGGATAAATGAAGCTGACATTGCCTCTGAGGCTCTGGTGTTCATGGTGGTTGGGCTTCAAGGTTATTGGAAAGCTCCGATTGCATATTATCTGACCAAGTCCCTAACACCAGAGACACAGAAAGTGTTGGTAGAGCATGCATTAGAAGAGCTTCATCATCGCCAGATATTTAAGGATGCCCAATGTGCCTTACTGCATATGCCATTCTATAACAACATGAACTACTACCTCATGCATATACTGTGTACATTAACTGATATGCTGCTTTGCCACTTTGCAAATGTCAATGCTAGAACCTTTAGTTTATTTTATAGTTATACTTTTTATACTTTTTTACTTTTTGTACTAGTATGCAAAAACTCAGAACAGTATTATGTTCATTAAATGTTTAGTGCTTTAGTTTTTAGAGTTGGTGTAAATTTTCATACTCTTATACCACTATGCAAAAACTCAGGACAGTGTTAAAGTTTTACTATTTTATGCTTATGTCTATTATTATATGTTTCAGTGTTTTAATGTTTAAATAGTTACTGTTGCACCGAGGGAGTGAGAGTCTTGTCACACTATCAGATGTCACACTATCAGATGTTTATTTTTGTTTATTTGTTTGTTTATTTATATTTCTCAATTATTAAATCTTTTCATGTATCTAAAAAGAATAAACTACACATATTGACCAAGGTTGGTGTAATAATGTATTTAATATTACATAATATTTAAATGTGTAGGGAAAAAAATTGGCATAAATTAATTTCATATCACCAATAATAATACTATTTATGATGAAATAGTATTAAATATTTATTAGCATTGTAACATATGTCAGTTAATTTCGCTGGAAATAAACATGTATTTAGAAATAGATGTAAATATAATCTTATTGTGTATACTGCTAGTGCAATACAGTGTCTACATAACGTTATTTTCATGTGAACGTCCATCTTAAGTATACCATATTATAACAACATCTCTCACATTTATAACAAACCAAACCGTTTTAAAATCGGATGGAAATTAAGCAAGTTATGGTTATTTTAATAGTGAATGCACCATTCACATTCATGTTAAGAGTGGGCGTTCTGTCTGTCCCAAGATGGCCGCCGTCTGACGATGTCGGTCTCCATTGGCCAACAGCGGGGCTGTCTTATCTAGTGTTTATTATATCTATGGACACAGGGACTCCTCCAAAAGACTCACAGCAAGTGTCATCCAGATCTGATGTGGAATTTCAAAATAATGGCATGGTAAAATAAGACCAATTGCTCTGTTTTACCCAAGTTGACTTGCTTATTGCTGGGAAACCCTTTGTTATTACTGACTGCTTTCACTTCAGGCTGACACAGGGACTCCTCCAAAAGACTCACAGCAAGTGTCATCCAGATCTGATGTGGAATTTCAAAATAATGTTAAGGTAAAATAAGACCAATTGCCCCAAGTTGACACGCTTATTGCTGAGAAACCCTTTGTTATTACTGACTGCTTTCACTTCAGGCTGACACAGGGACTCCTCCAGAAGACTCACAGCAAATTTCATCCAGATCTGATGTGGAATTTCAAAATAATGGCATGGTAAAATAAGACCAATTGCTCTGTTTTACCCAAGTTGACTTGCTTATTGCTGGGAAACCCTTTGTTATTACTGACTGCTTTCACTTCAGGCTGACACAAGGACTCCTCCAGAAGACTCACAGCAAGTGTCATCCAGATCTGATGTGGAATTTCAAAATAATGGCATGGTAAAATAAGACTGATAGCTCTGTTTTACCCAAGTTGACACGCTTATTGCTGAGAAACCCTTTGTTATTACTGACTGCTTTCACTTCAGGCTGACACAGGTACTCCTCCAGAAGACTCACAGCAAATTTCATCCAGATCTGATGTGGAATTTCAAAATAATGGCATGGTAAAATAAGACCAATTGCTCTGTTTTACCCAAGTTGACTTGCTTATTGCTAAGAAACTCTTTGTTATTACTGACTGCTTTCACTTCAGGCTGACACAGGGACTCCTCCAGAAGACTCAAAGCAAGTGTCATTCAGATCTGATGTGGAATTTCAAAATAATGGCATGGTAAAATAAGACCGATTGCTCTGTTTTACCCAAGTTGACTTGCTTATTGCTGGGAAACCCTTTGTTATTACTGACTGCTTTCACTTCAGGCTGACACAGGGACTCCTCCAAAAGACTCACAGCAAGTGTCATCCAGATCTGATGTGGAATTTCAAAATAATGGCATGGTAAAATAAGACCAATTGCTCTGTTTTACCCAAGTTGACTTGCTTATTGCTAAGAAACCCTTTGTTATTACTGACTGCTTTCACTTCAGGCTGACACAGGGACTCCTCCAAAAGACTCACAGCAAGTGTCATCCAGATCTGATGTGGAATTCCAAAATAATGGCATGGTAAAATAAGACAGATTGCTCTGTTTTACCCAAGTTGACTTGCTTATTGCTGGGAAACCCTTTGTTATTACTGACTGCTTTCACTTCAGGCTGACACAGGGACTCCTCCAGAAGACTCACAGCAAGTGTCATCCAGATCTGATGTGGAATTTCAAAATAATGTTAAGGTAAAATAAGACCTATTGTTCTGTTTTACCCAAGTTGACTTGCTTATTGCTGAGAAACCCTTTGTTATTACTGACTGCTTTCACTTCAGGCTCACACAGGGACTCCTCCAAAAGACTCATAGCAAGTGTCATCCAGATCTGATGTGGAATTTCAAAATAATGGCATGGTAAAATAAGACCAATTGCTCTGTTTTACCCAAGTTGACTTGCTTATTGCTGGGAAACCCTTTGTTATTACTGACTACTTTCACAAGACTCACAGCAAGTTTCATCCAGATCTGATGTGGAATTTCAAAATAATGTTAAGGTAAATTAAGACCGATTGCTCTGTTTTACCCAAGTTGACACGCTTATTGCTGGGAAACCCTTTGTTATTACTGACTGCTTTCACTTCAGGCTGACACAGGGACTCCTCCAAAAGACTCACAGCAAGTGTCATCCAGATCTGATGTGGAATTTCAAAATAATGTTAAGGTAAAATAAGACCGATTGCTCTGTTTTACCCAAGTTGACACGCTTATTGCTGGGAAACCCTTTGTTATTACTGACTGCTTTCACTTCAGGCTGACACAGGGACTCCTCCAAAAGACTCACAGCAAGTGTCATCCAGATCTGATGTGGAATTTCAAAATAATGTTAAGGTAAAATAAGACCAATTGCTCTGTTTTACCCAAGTTGACTTGCTTATTGCTGAGAAACCCTTTGTTATTACTGACTCCCTTTGTTATTACTGACTGCTTTCACTTCAGGCTGACACAGGGACTCCTCCAGAAGACTCACAGCAAGTGTCATCCAGATCTGATGTGGAATTTCAAAATAATGTTAAGGTAAAATAAGACCAATTGCTCTGTTTTACCCAAGTTGACTTGCTTATTGCTGAGAAACCCTTTGTTATTACTGACTGCTTTCACTTCAGGCTGACACAGGGACTCCTCCAAAAGACTCACAGCAAGTGTCATCCAGATCTGATGTGGAATTTCAAAATAATGGCATGGTAAAATAAGACCAATTGCTCTGTTTTACCCAAGTTGACTTGCTTATTGCTGGGAAACCCTTTGTTATTACTGACTGCTTTCACTTCAGGCTGACACAGGGACTCCTCCAAAAGACTCACAGCAAGTGTCATCCAGATCTGATGTGGAATTTCAAAATAATGGCAAGGTAAAATAAGACCGATTGCTCTGTTTTACCCAAGTTGACTTGCTTATTGCTGAGAAACCCTTTGTTATTACTGACTGCTTTCACTTCAGGCTGACACAGGGACTCCTCCAGAAGACTCACAGCAAGTGTCATCCAGATCTGATGTGGAATTTCAAAATAATGGCATGGTAAAATAAGACCGATTGCTCTGTTTTACCCAAGTTGACTTGCTTATTGCTGGGAAACCCTTTGTTATTACTGACTGCTTTCACTTCAGGCTGACACAGGGACTCCTCCAGAAGACTCACAGCAAGTGTCATCCAGATCTGATGTGGAATTTCAAAATAATGGCATGGTAAAATAAGACTGATAGCTCTGTTTTACCCAAGTTGACACGCTTATTGCTGAGAAACCCTTTGTTATTACTGACTGCTTTCACTTCAGGCTGACACAGGTACTCCTCCAGAAGACTCACAGCAAATTTCATCCAGATCTGATGTGGAATTTCAAAATAATGGCATGGTAAAATAAGACCAATTGCTCTGTTTTACCCAAGTTGACTTGCTTATTGCTAAGAAACCCTTTGTTATTACTGACTGCTTTCACTTCAGGCTGACACAGGGACTCCTCCAGAAGACTCACAGCAAGTGTCATCCAGATCTGATGTGGAATTCCAAAATAATGGCATGGTAAAATAAGACAGATTGCTCTGTTTTACCCAAGTTGACTTGCTTATTGCTGGGAAACCCTTTGTTATTACTGACTGCTTTCACTTCAGGCTGACACAGGGACTCCTCCAGAAGACTCACAGCAAGTGTCATCCAGATCTGATGTGGAATTTCAAAATAATGTTAAGGTAAAATAAGACCTATTGTTCTGTTTTACCCAAGTTGACTTGCTTATTGCTGAGAAACCCTTTGTTATTACTGACTGCTTTCACTTCAGGCTCACACAGGGACTCCTCCAAAAGACTCATAGCAAGTGTCATCCAGATCTGATGTGGAATTTCAAAATAATGGCATGGTAAAATAAGACCAATTGCTCTGTTTTACCCAAGTTGACTTGCTTATTGCTGGGAAACCCTTTGTTATTACTGACTACTTTCACAAGACTCACAGCAAGTTTCATCCAGATCTGATGTGGAATTTCAAAATAATGTTAAGGTAAATTAAGACCGATTGCTCTGTTTTACCCAAGTTGACACGCTTATTGCTGGGAAACCCTTTGTTATTACTGACTGCTTTCACTTCAGGCTGACACAGGGACTCCTCCAAAAGACTCACAGCAAGTGTCATCCAGATCTGATGTGGAATTTCAAAATAATGGTAAAATAAGACCGATTGCTCTGTTTTACCCAAGTTGACACGCTTATTGCTGGGAAACCCTTTGTTATTACTGACTGCTTTCACTTCAGGCTGACACAGGGACTCCCCCAGAAGGTCATCCAGATCTGATGTGGAATTTCAAAAATAATGGCATGGTAAAATA